>JAXCEX010000384.1:0-11677 GCA_038382965.1 Ceratocystis huliohia
CTGGTTTCCGCATCTGCTGACTTATCCGCTTTGCCACTCCCAGATTGTCCACGCAAAGATGGAGGTTTTCTGCTTGTGGGGGCGCAACGTTTGTCGCAACCTGAACGGCCTTCAGTGCAGCTATTGCCTATCTACCAAGGGTGTCATCCCTGGCGGAGTACGTCGGTAAGCTCGCGATATCGCTTTTGCGAAAACTATTTAATTTGACTTAAATGCCAGCCAAAATGCTCTCACGAGCCTTGATAGCTCAGTTGGCAGAGCGCGACACTAGTAATGTCGAGGTCAGCGGTTCAAGTCCGCTTCGAGGCAGTCTGTCTACGGCTACGGCGTCTTCACCTCTCGTGATGAGTCTTCCGTCGGGTCCCTTCCTTTTTTGGGACCGCGCTTTCCCATCCGGACGAAGCTGACCCCACCAGCAATACGACCACCAATATTTGCCATCTTATTGAATTACTCAGCCATTTCTTTGAGTGTGGCTGGCATCTTATCTGGCTCTCTGCTGGCGCCCCCTTCCTGCTTTATTGCTTTACTAATATGAATGTCTACCCCACGTTTGACCACAACAGTCTACCTCCATGGGTTCCGCGTACTGTCATGCCTTCTCTATTCATTTTGTTCTTTCCAGGATGCAGCTGAGGACACAATTGTTTGTTTTTTTTTTCTTCTTTTCTTTTCTTTTGCAAAAGAAAGAGCCTGCATATCGTGCCATTTTGTATCTTATTAGTGCCATCCTCTCCTGACTGAAGGCCTATATTACTTCCATTTCTTTCCATATATCGTTACTGAATCTTTCTTTGTTCGATTACCGGAGCTTCTGTTAGCTCCAAAAATTCCCTGTATATATATGCAATGCCCATCCTTCTGGCTTTCCTATAGTTAATCAATTTGTTACTCATCTACGTTCGTCCCCGATAATCGGCAAGACAGCTGTACTCCTCCTATATCACTCACCTACGAGAAGGCCTCTCTTATACTTTCCTTGGTCTACTTTACCTTACTGGGCTAGGCAGCTCTCTTCTTCCGCTTTTCACCAAATCTCCGCCTATCCCATTCTATACAATCTGCCACTGTCATGTCTCTGTCAAAGCGCGCCGAGCCCATCGCTCGCCAGACACCCCTGACTAAGATATGGGAGGTCATTGCGAATGTCTGGCATCCCGAAACAAACCCCTCCGGATTTGTTAGCCTCGGTGTAGCTGAGAACTCATTGATGCACAATACTCTGAGCGAGAAGTTGCCCGCTGCTAGCGATATTTCCACCATTGCTTTCACCTATGGGAATGGCCTTAGCGGCTCACTTCGACTGAGAACTGCTCTTGCTTCCTTCCTGAATGACAAACACTCGCCCGCTACTCCAATTCTGCCCGCACACATCATGTTGACCAACGGTTGCAGTGCGGCCATCGAACAGTTGTCGTGGATCTTGGCCGACCCGGGTGACGTTTGGCTTCTTGGCCAGCCCTACTATGGGACCTTTATCCCCGACTTGGGCCTGCGCCCCGATGCCGAGGTTATGCCTGTGAGTTTCGGCGATGTTGACCCCTTGGGTATAGATGCCGCTCAAGCATACGAATCGGCCATCATAAAGGCTCAGAGCCAGGGAAAGCGGGTTGCTGCGCTGATGCTGTGCAACCCCCATAATCCCCTCGGTCGTTGCTACACACGAGAAACCATTGTAGCCTTGATGAAGCTGTGCCAGAAGTATCAGATACACCTAGTAACTGATGAGCTCTATGCACTGTCAATCTGGAAAAATACAGTTGATCTTGACGTAACTCCAGCCAAGTTTGTTTCCTGCCTATCAATTCCTACCGAGGGGCTGATCGACCCTAAGCTCATCCACGTGCTTTGGGGAATGTCCAAGGACTTTGGAGCCAACGGCATTCGAATTGGTATGATTATAGACCAACACAACGAGGCTCTCCGCCAGGCCATCTTTTCTACATGTATTTACAGCTCCATATCCTCACTGCCTGATATAATGACGGCCAAAATTTTTGAGGATAGGGCATGGGTAGAGTCGTACGTTGCTGAAAACAATCGCCAGCTCTCTGACCGATTTGCTATAGTAGCCCATTGGGCCAAAGACAACGGCATTGAGTATGCAAAGGGAACTAACGCTGGGTTCTTTGTTTGGGTAAACCTGGGTGATATTTACCTCAGACATCATCCCAATACGATCAAGTCATCTACCATCAATGACGAAATCACCGAAGCCCTCCTTGAAAACCGCGTGTTTTTAGCCTCCGGCTCCAACTTTGGCTCTGAAAAACCAGGTTGGTACAGAATAGTATTTTCCGTTGACAAAACAAATCTGCTTGAAGGTTTAGATCGAGTGTTGAAAACACTCAAGGGTCAGGTTGTGGCTTAGGAAATCTTCGAAGCTATATTAGCCTACTCCTTTTTTTTTTTTTTTACTTTTTTGAATAGTTGGTTATTTTCTTATGCCAAATTTAGTTATAGAGTATGAATAATAAATGTATGCATTAGTCAAAATCATGGTCAATTTCAGATAAAGCGGCTGTACACATTGTAAGTTGGTTGGTGTCGTGTGTAACAGACATCTTGCTAATCATAAAAGATAAAAGACACGAGCTAAAAAAAAAAAAAAATACCCTAGTCCCACGCCAGCAAACCCTAAAATATTTAAAGAATTTACCTGGCCCCTCCAGACATTTTTCATGCGACATTTTCCCTCAAGCAATACGTGCCTCAACACATGGCGACATCGTTTCATTCGTTTTCTCGACTCCCGCTTGAACTACAAGACCATATTTGGGACTTGATTATATCGACATCCAAAGTCCTGCCAGCCGGTGCTTATCATGCCACATTAGTGCGGAGTGCTCATGGGCCAGGCCAACGCCCAAAATACCTGGAAGGAGCAGAAGGGGGAGGAGAAGAAGACGAGGACGATGCTGATACGTATGCATACTCTCCTGCCCCACAGCCGTATAGAGTTGCAGAAGCAGCAGCCCAGGCAGTAGTCAGAACTCGGCCCTCCAGACACTCCACCGCGTCCCCTGGGCCCACTCATATTTTTCTGCATCGCGATGGGCCTGAACTCATGACTACGCCACGAGACGCCCTATTTGCATCAATTGCCGCCTTGCAGATAACCTGCCGCCGGTCAGCATTAGCCGTCAAGCGCCACCGATGCCAAGAACAGGCTTTGCTTCATGAGCCAGCCGAAGGCTTACTCCTGCATTCATCGCCCTGGAGCTCGTGGTCGTTGTCAGCACGACGCATCGACGCGCGTTCGGAACTTGTTATCCTTGAGCATGGCTGGCAGCGCCCTTGTAGTCGTGTAGCGGCATCAGCGGCCGCAAGTGCCGGTGTGTATGGAAGTAGTGCCGGGCAGATACATGATCTGCGGAAACTGCGACGCATGGGTATAATGTGGCCGGGGCCATGCGCAGATGGGGGTCTCTTTTACCACCGCGAAAGTGTCGGCGGTCTTCTCTCTATATGGAGCGACTTGACGGCGCTCTATGTGGTGGTACGGCCCGAGTACCTGCGTGAAGAGCCATGGCCAGAGGTGTCTAATAGCATAAACGTGCGGGATTATTTGGCCGGATGCTGGAGGGAAGGGCCATCCCAAACAGTGTTTGTAGCAGCATCACGCGAATATTTTGAAGTGCCTGTAGAGGACGTCACAAAGGCCGGGCAGCTTTGGAGGGCCATTGAGTTGCTGAACGATGCAAGACAACAGACATGGCTATGGGCGAGGCATGCTAGAAACCAAGGTGTGCAGCGGTCATGGACTCGGTGCAGGGTGATGAGCTGGCGCGAAAGGCGGGGTGCGATTTAGATGGCGACACCAAACGATGTTTCCCGAAAGTTTCAAGGCGCTCTCAGCCTTTCTTTAGAGCTTTAATATGGCGAGTGGCTGGGGCTGCACTGTCGGTTGATCGCGACTAGTAAATTTGAAGAAGGCTAGCTGATTATGGTTAGACACGAAGCTTTCGGTACTCAATTAACATGAAACTTTGTTCCCCATAATTCCCTTCAACATTAGGCATTTCACTGAGACCGAGGTAAGCTTCGTGTTCGGCTTCTTGGGCATGATTTATCATCTAGCCGACGTCATCGATGGATACTTGTAGTAGTACTGAAGCTAGACAATATATGCTGTAAAAGGCCCCTAGAATGAATTTCCTAGAAGTTTTGTGGTGTTATAATAGTGTGGTCTAATCGACAGCCAAAGAAGATTACGAGAGTCTAACCAAGGTGTAATAACCTACGGCAAGCCTTGTGAAACGTCAGGCTAGTGCGGGTTATACGCAGTGCGGACGCCGTCCATAAGCTGGAAGTCAAAACACACATTTCAGATCCTACATGACGATTCATACTGTTCTGCGGTATCTAGGGCAAATATCAAACCTTGCTCATGTTTCCAGACATAATGCTACAAGTTACATTCTGTTAATTCTCATGACAAAGTATTAATATTAATTGCCGCTATGATTAAAATATATGAAAAGAGAAACTTGACGGGTATATCGCACGGCTCTTTAACAATGGGTATCTGTTCAACGTTCTCCTAAAGTCTCTCCCGCTCCTCCAGCCTCTTCCTACATTGATCCCAACAAGATGGCGTTCCTGTAGACTCGTTACAGAGCAGCAGAAATACCAGTCTTGCCGGAAGCCAGGTTCGGGGCATTATTAACGAAAAGCGTCTTACTCTTGACCATGGCAACCACCCACGACCACACACGCATACTACCAACCTGGCCAATGCCAGCTGATTTTCCAAGAGAGACAAAAGCCATCACGCCCTGCGAGGGCTTGAACTCCTTGAAGGTATTCTTGCCGGCAAGGGCCAGATCCAGGTTACCAAAAAGATGGGCTACCTGACCATCAATGCGCGCGGCCTGCTTAGATTCAAGATTGCCGATATCGCCAACACCCCAAATGTTGGCAGCCTTGGTTGATTGTAGAGTTGTCTTCAATTCGAGGTTCTTGTTGCTGTCGAGCAGCGACTCCGGCAAGAAGTTAGAGTTAACGCGGCCGCCAAATGCGGGGATGAACAGGGCATCGGCAAACGTCTCAGGACTTTCTCCTCCATTTGAGTAGGTGATGGTGATGACGCCATTGGCCTCGCTAACACGCGCGTTTGTTTTTATGGTCACACCCAGCTTGGCCAGTGTGTTGGAGGCCGATTTGCGTACACTGTTGGACATGCCAGGCAGAATAGAGTCACTCGATGAAACAATAATGACATTCTTCTTCTTGGCGCCGGTATACACGGTGCCCAGTTCGCCGGCAATTTCGGAACCGGTGATGCCACCACCGCCAATAACAATAGTTTTAGCAGCATCAACCTTGTCCTGCAGCTTGTGTAATTCGTCAATCGTCTGCTGGTATGTGTCAAGGGTCTTTAATGGGAGCCCGCTGGTCTCAGCAGTTCCAGTAGCGACTACCAGGTGGTCGTAACTAAGCTGCTTCTGCTCACCGCTGTTGGTGACAGCAGATACAGTGTTCGAGGCGGGGTCAACAGCAGTAGCCTTGCCTTCAATGTACTCAAAAGCACCGGCTTTGTAGCTAGAGAATCCAGGCAGGAAATCGATGAACATCTCGTCCTCGGAAACCTGGCCTGGAATAATGCCACGCACAGCAGCCATGTTCCAGTAAAGATAGTGTGAAGGCGACACGAGGGTGACCTTGAGGTCAGGATTCTTAGGCAGGCTGCGTTTCAGTAGCTTGTGGGCAGTGCTGAGGCCGGCGAAGCCTGAGCCAAGGACAATGATGTGTGGCATATTGGGTGTGATAAATTGAGTGAGGACAATATCAAGGGAATAGAAACGAAGGTTGAGCAACAACTTGTGGAAATGTGCAATAGATCATGATACATGGAGCAAATGGGACCAGGAGGACCAGCAGTCGGTTGTTTATATACTTCTGCTTCGCCTACATGTCCAGGAGGTTCATTTTTGTCTTACGTAATATAACAGAGAGCCTGAAGTTAGGGCAGTTACCCCTTTCCTGTTCTTCATGATTCTATGTATGCACCAACAATAAGCATATGGGCCAAACAAAACCTTACCGCACCACTACAGCATGAAAAGATCTTTGGGCTAGCCACCCATAGCAACCGCCCATCAATGGGGCTTGGCTGGGGTTCCCGCGCGCGACGTTAGGCGCACGTTAAACAAACCTAACAAGAAATAAGCGGCCTAGCATTATTCCAGCCAATCATGTGCTACAGAACATGTTGTCTGAAGCCCTAACCCTACGCCCGAATGTTGGCACGGCGCGGAGTTTATGACGTCCGGACAGCGACAATTAGCCTCCGGTTTAAGTTTTTATGCTGTTCTCAGCTAGTTAGCCAGAGCATCAGCTGGTGTTCTAGATTTGCCAGGTGTAGGTTTGAGCGATTTACATTGCTTTTGTGCATTGTTAGAGGATAAATATGTGCGGGAAATGCAGGCTAGTGATGGTTGAACTTGATGTTGGTGTTGATGGTGCTATCGCCTCTTTCACTTAGTATGCCGCTTGTTTTGCGTGTCATGTTTATCATAAGAAACATACTGTACTACATAGTTGGAGTTAGTAGGGCATGCTAAGCATGAGCGGGTGGAGCTCATAGTAGTGAGTCGCAACCGTAAGCTAGAAATGATGCAACTTTGCAAGTATGGAGCCCTAATTTGTCAATACGAACCAATATTACTAATACTCACAGAGCTTACTGCTGTGGGATTACTAAGGAATGTGTGGGGTAAATATGAAGACAGGATGGCACGCAGTGCCGTACTGTTGGCGTGGCCACAACCTTGTCAGTGCAAGCTCTGTTTCTTTGTGGCCAAGGCGAAGTTAAGCATATGTGGGGAGGATAAGCTAGTGCTTTAAGGATAATTAACATGGTTAAGTTTCCAAGTTTAGTGGATAATTGGCCTTTTAGTTGGTAGTTGGAATGCCCGTCGTTACGTACATATCGACCAGTAGTCAGTTCTCTGTTGTACGAAAGAAAACAGATAGTTAGTTGGTTGTTGACTGGTTGATATGGTCTAGGGCGTGTCGAAATGTTATGGTTTATCAGCTCCTAAGATGTGCATAACTTTCAAGTCTGGCCAAGAAAGGATAGCGGCCTGATCTGACCCGAAACTTACATGTGCCTTGCGGTTGTGCTTGCGCCATCTAAACAAAACAGGGAGAGAGAAATGATTCTATTCGGATAATATTGTGACATTTAATATTAAGAAATGACAAGTTCTTGGTGCGAGAAAGACATGGAAATTATAGTATGACGAGTAGCGGGAACGAGGAACTGATAATATAGGTGGTAGTGGACAAGGAGATAGCAGGCGGGATACGCGGGTAGCTGGAGGTACTGGCAAGTATCTTTTCCATGGCCAACTAGTCGATAAGTATGTATTACATGTACTAATACATACAGATATACGCATATACACTCATACTTATGTACGATTGCACGGCGGACGAATTCCTTTTTCTGCCAAAATGATGATGTGGCTTTTAATGTTTTCCCCGTCAACGAAAATATTGCCAAGTAACAATTTATCTTTATTTTTTATCTTGTTCTCTTCTTTTTACGCACCTTTTCTGTTTCTTTTCTTTCTTCCTGCCTGCTGTTTTTGTTGTTTTCCCACAACTCCATGAATCAAATCCTTCCTCCTGTTGACGTACAGCTCGCTCGCCCGTACTTCCTTTGCCATGGTGGTCTGGTTTGGAAGGTGATGGCTGGCTAGACACACACCTTAAACAAGGGGCTTTACGGTGGCGCTTCTGTACTAGGCCTATCGGTGGAGTTGATGCAAAAACTCTATGTGTGGAACTCGAGATGATGAGAAAAGCACTGAGGAAGGACAAGACATCTTGTCAGATACAGGTGACAGGTGGAAGAGCGCCATCACAATGGCAGATGAGGCTTAAATAACACGGCCGAGACGCAGGCCTCGGTGTGGCCTCGGAGTGAGTTAACGCGTGTCTTCCCTTGTCTTTTGTTGTTGCTGGTGTCCTGAAAGCATGAGTGCGTGGGTGCTCTCTCTCTCATTCTCGACATCTCGGGCTGGCTGCTGAGCCTGTCCCCTGGAACTGCATTCCTGAGGTATGAATCAAGCATAGTTTTCCCTACATTCTTTGCTGGATATCAATGGCACGAAACACGAAATTGTTTGCTGATGTTTGCTGGTGGTGAGAAGTATACAAGAAGCCGTGTGCCCCCGCGTGAGGCACACTGCGGTTGCAACTGTTCTGACAGTCTACTTCCACCATCGGCACCAACGCCCTGAACCTGACCTGACCTCAGGCTAAGACATCTAAAACTCCAGCTCGAGGCGATACCACCTTCCAGGCCTCGACACACACGTTCGCTGCCCACCGCAACACGAGTTGCGCCTACTGTCTTTTTTGCGTGTTCGGCTCCTGTCTCGACAAATATTCGCCCCCACGACCCCCTTTGAGGCTGAACACAGTCAACGTTAGGGCTGTATTTTTATTGTCTGTGTTGATCACCGCTTGATCCGTGCTAAAGGAAGGCGAAAGACGTCACCTGTAGTGGCAGAAAGCATAATTCTGGTAGCTTTATTCTCGCTTTTCTCTGGTTTCATTTGCCTCTGGGGCTGATTCACTTCTGTTGCACGCCTTGTACCAAGACAGGGAGGACAAAGAAGGAAAAGGAAGAAGAAAATACCCCTAGCAAGCCAAGTCGCCTGTGTGAGGTCGGTCTTACGCACTGATTGATTGGCTTTTGGCTGTATCCTATCGGCTCTATCTGCTGTTTTACAGGGCATTTGCGCACTAAAAAGGCCTGGCTTCAACTGTGGAGCAAAACACACACATTCAGGATTAACCGGGGGGCGGTTTAATTTAATTCGTATCAACAGGATCAGTGTTCCTCTGGCTTTAACCCGTCAACATGCCCTTGGACTCTTTTCCACCTTCTTTCCCACCTGAAGACTCGCCAGCTCTGCCTTTGCCAACACCCTCGCCACCTTCATCGCCTTCAGCGTCTTCAGAGCTTTCAGAGCTACCCTCACCTTCGCTGCCGGATTCAGTCTCTAATTGCTATACTACAAGCCCCAACGGTCTTTACTCACAGCGGACTCAGCTACAGCAACCGCAACTACAACACAGATCCGTAAACAAACTTCGAAATAGTAGCAAACCAACTATTACACATGTTATTAGTTCCCACGATCTTCACACCATAGAATCTCCCGCCCGATTAGTCCGACACTCGGATCGAAACCAACAGCCCACGCGTCTCCCTTCACACTTGACTATTCCGGAGTGCGCGCATCCGCATCCCTTCACTAGAATACAATCCAAATACGACGATTTCCACCGAGAATCGTACTCTCGTTCTCCATCGCCCGCCCTATCTGCAGAGTATCATCGTCAAATCAATCCCGACCTTCGAACAGCCTCGACATCGCCTGCGTCGCTGGATGTAGAACAGCCTTCAGAAACCTCGCCCTTCGACAACTCCTACGCGATTTTGGAACGCACTCCATCGTCCTCCACATCGTCGAGCAATCAATATAGGCTCCAGGGGCATCACCCCCCGCTTGAATCTCGTGACAACGTTACAAGCTTAAGCTTTGGTGGACACAGTAGTCCATTTGGAAGACGCCCCAGCCCCACTAGTGATAGCGGGAGGGCTTACCAAAGCCAATCTATTCGCAGCAGCACTGGTTCTAGCACGGCATCTTACATCACCGCAAGCAACCAAAACATTCAAATGCCCGCAAACGGCCTTGTGTCAGGGGTGCCTGCCTCTGCTTCCGTGAGCAACCGCAACAGCCAAATCAGCAGTAGCAGCACACCCACATATGATAATAGTAGCAGCCACAGCAGTCCAAACCCAGACTACAGTCTTCGAACAACATCTGGTCAGCCTCCTTCCCCCGTCTTAGGGCCTGAGGTTCCTTTGCACCGCGACTTCGACGTCAACACGCCTTTGCCTGTTATTCGTAGCCTAGGGTCTAGCAGTCGCTCTCCATCTCGTAGCGCCTCCTCGCTTCGTGACCCATTCCAGGATGATCATTTCCAAAATTATGCCTCGTCGCGCGGTTTGGATCCCCGCTTGGGCGAAGTTAACCCCCACATGATTGCTGACGACGGCGACGACGGGCTTGTTTATGGGAAGTCAGGCCGCAACTCGCTTATCAACGTGCACAGAAAATCTGCCAGCTCTGTGTCACCCAACATTAAGGCAGCAGCCGCTATGGGTGGCGCTGTCATGTTGAATACTCTGCCAGGCGGTAGCTCCCCCAACCAAAGCGGCTCTGGGTTAGCTGCAGATGCGCCCACTTCCCATGACTCTACGTACAAAGCTGGTACAGCAGCAGCAGCTGCTGTAGGCTTTTCGCCCGATGGACTAGCGGAAAAAGGACACAGTGCTCTTAGCATTAAAAACAGCAACAGACGGCGAAAATTGTGCATAATTATAACTTTGGGTGTGCTGCTGTTGGCCGGTATTATTGGTGGCACCCTTGGCGGATACCTGGGAAACCGAAACAAAAAAGGCAGCTCAAGCGATTCTGACAATGGCCAATCAGCATCTCAAGACACAGAGACCAATGGTGTCTTAACCAAAGACAGCACTGAAATCAAGAAACTGTTGAACAACGCTAATCTTCACAAAGTATTCCCCGGAATGGACTACACCCCACTCAACACCCAGTACCCTGACTGCTTGCATAACCCACCTTCACAAAACAACATCACCCGGGATATTGCTGTGCTTTCGCAGCTGACCAATGTTATTCGTCTCTATGGCACTGATTGCAATCAAACCGAAATGGTTCTCGAAGCAATGAAAAACCTTGATGTTTCTAGCTCCATGTCCTTGTGGATGGGCGTGTGGCAAGATTCCAACACTACAACCAACGAACGCCAACTCTCGCAGATGTGGGATGTGCTGGACAACTACGGCACCACTCCCTTCCGGGGGCTTGTTGTTGCCAATGAGATCCTTTTCCGTGAGGAAATGACCGAAACAGAGCTTGGAAATCTTATGGCGGAGGTGCGTACGAACCTCACCGATCGTGGCTTTGATGCCTTGCCTGTCTGCACCTCTGATCTCGGTGACAAGTGGACGTCTTCTCTTGCGGATAAGAGTGACGTCATTATGAGCAATATCCATCCCTTCTTTGGAGGAGTGCCGTATGCTGAGGCGGCCAACTGGACTTGGTCGTTCTTCAACACTAAAAACGCCGACTTTTTCAAGGCCGATGCTGCGGACAACATCATCAGTGAGATTGGATGGCCCACCAGTGGCGGTACAAACTGCCCAGCCGACGCGACCGACTGCGGATCGACAGGCAGTGTAGCCAGCATCGATGGGCTGAATGCTCTCCTTGACGACTGGGTCTGTGCCGCCATGGAAAATGGGACTAACTACTTTTGGTTTTCTGCCTTTGATGAGCCGTGGAAAGTGCGATTCAATGAGGAGGGGGCAGAGTGGGAGGACCAATGGGGTCTTATGGATGTCAACCGCAATTTGAAGGAGGGCGTGGTGATTCCAGACTGCGGGGGGAAAACAGTGTCTTGAGAAGTAGGAGCTTCTTCCGTTATGCTTTTTGTCTATTCTTTCCGCGTGGGACAGCTCGATCGTTTTTTTTTCTTTGTTAGTTTTTCTTTGTTTTTTTGGGGGGGGGGGGGGGGAGGGGGAGGGGGAGGTTTTTTTTTTTCCCTTCCTTTTTTTTCCCCC
>JAXCEX010000385.1:0-11631 GCA_038382965.1 Ceratocystis huliohia
ACTGCCACGTTGGCTAGACACGCAGAAGGAAGAGGTAAAAAAAAGGAAAGTGCGTCGAACATACAACACCGAGGATTCGCATGTGGTCACCCACCATACTACTGGTTCGGCGCTCTGTGGCTTGACTCGGGGGGAGCAGACGGGACCCCGTATTTTCCACAGGCTATGGTCGTATGTCGCGGGATTTCAGGCCGGAAAATGAACTATAGCATTTACCGGCTTCCGCGCCCGAGCCGTTTTCCCGTCGTATTGACAGCATACGCTAGTTAGAGTAGACGTTAAATACAACAACAACAACGCCCGAGCCGTTTGGCCGGTGCCCGGAGATGGCGTCGCAACCAGCTCCGCGAGGATTTTGAGCCGTGGTGGAACCAACAGAAGGGATACAAAGAAAACGTCAACATGCCCTGTGGGCATCCCTTCCGAGTCGACCACTTCAAAGGTCTCAAGAGAGTTGAGCTTGGCTATATTCTGACAGCCAGGACTGGACATGGCGACTGTGATGACTACCACACCAGGCTCAAGCACGACGTGACACCGGGCTGCTCGCTCTGTGGGAAAGACCGAGCTCACTGGTGGACGTGTAAAGCGCTCAAACGACCGTGGGATACGAAATTTGTGGACAAGTTACTGAGCAACGCCAGTGCAACGAGCTTCGTGGCCACTGTACTTTATCGCAACATGGAGGAACTACGTCCGAGGATGGAAGCCACGCTTGCACAGAGGAGTCATTGTAGGGAGGACGGAGAAGAAGACGAACTTTTGCAGTCAGAGGGGTCGGAGCCGGAGATCGAGGTTGAGCCCAGGGGAGAGGACGCAGGAGCGGAGGCCGAGGTGGAGCCTGGACGAAGAGGGTCAAGAGCGGATGACAGAGGAGAAGGGGAGGGGTTTGAGGTGCGGAGGTCACGGAGGCTGAGAGAACGGGAGGGGCGGAGGTTAAGGGGGTGAGTTCAGAGGATTGGAGTGAGGAGGGGATGGTTTTGGAGAAAAATGCCATTGGGAGGATACGGAGATGTCGAGATGGGTCTAATGTGACCCGGCTCCCCTCGTCGGGGGGATAGAAAACTGCGGCGGTCAGTCTGGAGGTCTGGAGGACGAGACCAGTGAACTACGCCGGGGCTGGAACCTCGTGCCTATAGTCGCTGGCCTCCTTTACTAGATAGTTTCTCATGATTGGAGGCGCAGGCCAAAAATACTAGGCCGACCCTGGAATCATCGCGAGCCTGCCTTCGGGCCCTTTGTCCGGCCATAAAAGATCTTCGAAGCTCACGCATCCTCGCAATTGCCGACCACCCAAGGGCGGCCCTGGACGACGACGACATCATTCAGGGCTCAACTTGTCTGGGACGCCGTCGTATTGACAGCTTTCGCTAGTTAGGGTAGACGTTAAATACAACAACAACAACAATAAAAACTGACAATCCAGAAAAGAGGACCAAGCCCCCGTACTCCGCCGAGGTCAACCCCTCGTGCCGATAGCCGTTGGCCTTTTAGACAGCTCAACATATGGACGGGGCTGTAGGCCAAAAACACCAGGCAACCAGCCCTGGAACTTCCCGCGGGGAAAGCCGAGGCGAAGAATCTTTCCGTGCTCACACCGGGCCCTTGATGGTCACGGAAGGCTTCTGAACCTCGTGCACACCCCCAATTGCCGACCGCCCAGAAATGGCCTCGGATGATGATATCGTTCTGGGCCGTTTCTGCCCAGGAAGACCGTCGTATTATTGGGTAAAATTAATCAAGTAGACGTTAAATAGCACAAACAAACAAACGCCCGACCAAACGCCGAGGCCTATCCCCTGTGTCGACAGTCGGTGGCCTTTTGGATAGGTTTTCTTCGCGGAGACGTCAAATGAAGTCAAGTTCAAGTACGAGCTTTTTTTTCTTTGCGCAGTTGCCATCTACCAAGGAGACCAGTTAACCAATCCCGGAACCCGACAAGTACGCCCTTGGGCCTCGCCGGATAGAGTGTCCTCCTGGCTTTACTGCCGGACCCTAAAAGCCACAAGAGATTTTGGAATCTACGCGTTCCTATCACTGCTAGCCCCTGGGAGGTGCTCCTGTCTAGAACATGCCGTCGTATTCCCGTGGAAAATCAGTTGGTAGACGTTAAATGGCACAAACAAACCAAAAGGGTGGTGACTGGTTCTAGGCTGCGAGCGGCCCACGACGTTTGGCTATCCGTAGAAGTGCTGGGGTAAACAAGAGGAAGCTGTCTAAAATATTTGTGCGAAAGCTCCTCGTATGAGATAGGGCTTGCAAATAATTGGCGGAGAAGGTTGACTCTAAATCGAGGGCGTGCAGTCAGTATCGGCACTTGAAATGGGATGGCATGGTTTGGGGGTGTTACCTTGGAAGTTGGCTTAGCTGACCTACATTGTTCCCGCCATATTTCCCTTGTATTGACTCTTCTGTTCACTTCTATTTTTCTTGCAGCCTAACTGCGATAAAGGGAGAATCAACAGCCAACGGACCCAGGAGCAGCTGCGCTTCACCCGTTGAAATTATATAGCTAACTGTGCAGGGGGTTACTTCTGCCCAATAGCCCTGTAGATGTTGGATGTGTTAAGTCAAGCTCAACCTGGCCGTTGTTGGAGCTAGTACGTAATAGTGTAGCACTACCACGGCATAGTATGACCACCGCTAGAAGAACCATGGCAAAAAAGTCGCAGCTCGATGCCGAAGCTATCAGTAATGCTAAGAGTTCCTGAGCTGCTTATGGGTGTTGTCGCCTATCTGAATATCTATGACAAGAGTAGAGACACAGCGTCAAGGCCGTGAATATCAATTTAAGTAAGGCAATTTAACAACATCAAATGGTTATTGGAGACTAGTGTTTCTTCATAGTTCACCAAGTATGCTAGAGACTTCAAGGTCAACCTATTGGATGTGGGGATAATGAGCCGATATCTGAAGTCTCTGATGTCCTTTATTTTAACTTACTACTGGCAATAGACATTCTTCCGTATGCTAGGTTCTAGAATCAAGGCAATGGTCATGTACTATCTTTCATCAGTCCACAAGGTCCTCTTCTCGATTATCTCTCTAGGCTTCGGAAGACATTGTCACTATATTTCACACCCAAAAAGGCTCTATGATTGCAAACTCGGGAGGGTTGAAGAAGGGGAGGGCCCACTCATACTGAAAGATATATTTGCAGGAGATATTTGGCTAAACGGCTCTAGATCTGGATCAAATGTTGACCAAGAGTTGTCGTAATGTTCACTTCTTTTCCAGTATAAGTATGGGCTAAAGACAGACACCTTGCATGGGATAGCGCTTTTGTTGGCAATCAATGTGTGCTTTTGGAACCTCAGCCAAGGAAACCCCACTACTATAGTAACTTTGTACTTGTTAGGACTGTCATGTTTATCTACAAAGCAAGGCAAGGTTTTGCAGGTGTGCATCTGTGTAGATCGTGATATATAGTACACTCAAAAGCAGGACAGAAACCCTGACACTCTGTTACACAAAATACGATCCATTCCCCCCTGTAACTCTCTTGTATGCTTGCCAGCGCCCGTTCACGATACAAAACGCCCGCACCAGTGACCACGCACGTATGTAACCTATCACATCCACTCTTCTCCTGACGCGATTTGCAGCTTTCCCGTGGTGGATCGGCACTTACTTTGTTCAAAGTGCCTCGTGCCTAGCCTTGCTCATTCGTTCCCGGCTTGGCGCATAGTAGCTCAAGCTTGTGCTAATAATGTGATGGTCCAATATGATGTGAGAAGTAAGAGAAGAGGGGGGGATCAGATGTGGATTTTTCCAGAGATGAAGAGACTACAAGGTGTATAGAGCATGAGTGTGATCTGAATACGTTCTGGTTCTTCCCACATTCCGATGCCGGACTACATAACTTCCCGAGACATACGTCAAAAAGCAAATCCAGAGTATTTTCGTCTCAGTTTCTATCCGTCCGATGCCCTCTGCCTCCCCCCAACCGCCACCAGTATCAGCATCAAAGACGGCGACTAGCCGGTGCAATTGTCTCTACGGAGCAGACAGTTGATAGGCCTTACTCTCCATCAGCCAATCGTCAAGCCAATTTAAAGGAACCTGCAAGAAAGGACGTGCACAACGAACTGATTAGCACTCTAGGTCCAGGAAAAAAAAAGACAAAAAAAAGGCTAGATATCTCAATCTCTTGCATTTCTCGGGTGAGAAGGCAAATGTCCGCAAATTCCTAGCCGTCAAGCTATTCATGGGCGTGTTGGATGCTACAGGACTGGGGTGTGTGAGGCAATAGAGATAAACACAAAGCCCTTATCCCTATGCCTTAGCTTTGACAAAACAGGCTGGCCTAGAGAGCGAAGGATTCTTGTCTAAAGTTGACAGGGCTTGGTCCTCGTGGTTTAGACACGGTGGTGTGTCTACTATCTCTACAATACTCCCCGAAATGGAAAGTTTGACCACGTCTAGTTCCTAATTTAACTTGATATTCCGGACGCGTCATCATGCTCGGGAGAATATTAGTAGAGCCTGCAGATTAGTATAATGTTGCGATAAAGTATAACTTCCCTGATGTTTCGGTCCGTGGAATGCCATGCTTTAATCTTGTGGAGATACGGGAAAGAAAGCCAGTGCTGTAGGCGGGGGTTATGCTACAAAGAATGCAGTGGTTCTAGTATCCATACAGTTTCTACTTAATAATACCTATTTATCATTAACTCACCCACCACCACAACCCCACCCCTACCCCCACCCCCACCATGCCCCGATAGCTATTTCCCAGCCAGCCTCCTAATCCTCAAGGAACTTTTCTATTGTGCCTCGTAAATGTACAAAGTACTCTCGTGTTGGTCCGGAAGCCAGTACAGGCGCAGCTTGCCGTCTACTATGGCCAAATCCATCGGGTTCATTGTAATCCGCGTGCCCTTGGACGAGGCCAGTGTAATAGGCACCTCTACAATAGGCTCCATCGTCTTCACATCTACCAGTGAAATGCCACCCATTACATAGCCGTCAGCCAGTCGTGCCACTCCCGAACACAGCATGACCGAGTTATCTGATGCTGCTGGTCTGCCCAGCCACTTGCAGTCCTGGTAGTCAACAAAGTATGACCAGTTCTCCTTGGTGCGGATCACGTGTGGCGGTGACTGCAGCTTCTTGTCGTTCTGTGGTCCATCTGCGGTTGTCTTGTCCGCATCGTCATCGGCCAATTTGAACGTCACGGCCTTGCGGCCACCCCATGTTAGGCACGTGATGTCATTGGCCACAGTGTCATGCACAATGCCGCCCAAGTGATCGGGGTATCTGACTAGCACCTCGGGCTGCAGCGTGTACGGAGATGCTCGAAACACGTATGCCGAAGAGTCCGGGCGGTATTCGCCAATTGTACCCCACAGGTATGTGCCGTCAAAGTCAATGCCACCAACATGATACTCTGTCGAGCCGGCCTTAGATATGGAGGCGTCAGCAATGCGTTCCCCGCGACCATTGAACACCATCAGGTGCGCAAAGCCCGCGCCGACGCTAGTGTAATTTCCCTGGGCATTCTTTTCCACGGGGGCGATGTACTCGCCCGCGCTGACAATGTAGCGGTTATCACTCAGGCGGACTAAGCCCTCGGGCTCAAACATCTCGCCCTCAAAGCTGATGTTGGCGATGCTGGTCCACTGCGTGCTGCGTGACAGGCCCTCCAGCTTGCGGATCATGAGGTCAACATCAGCCGAGCCCGCGTGGCCTTTGGGCAACGGTGTTGGAGCAAAGGATTCGTTTCTATACACGGTAATGTTCAGGCCCGAGCTAAAGGGCGACGGGAGGCCGATTTGCTGCAGTGCATCGTTGGCAAGGCTGGGCTTGCTTACCACGATGAAGAATAGTAGACAGAGAATCGAGGCCGGGATAATGTACACAGCCAAAGACCGAGACCCTCCTCGTCGAGGCGGTGCGAGAGTTTGCCACGACATTGTGGATAAATGATTCAGATTAATACCAAAGCAAATGCTATGATAATGTACATGCGAGGTCAGACTCAATCACGACAAGAACGTAGCATGTCAGGTCCAAGCTTGCAATAGGCCAAGGAGCAAGGAGGTCTGCAGCTTAGGATTCCCATCATTTCTAGCACCATTTTTAAGGGGCTCTCCACTAGCTGGGTGGCTTTAGGGCGGCCTTTCCCAATAACCCAATAACCCTTAGTGTGCTTGTGCCAAACCCTAGTGATGCTGACAGCTAGTCGCCCAATGCCACACCTCCAGATACATTCACGATTTGTACATTTTAGCCACTGCCCACCTCCAAGCCGCCAACGGTATCCTGCAAACCAACGACTTTTGCGTCTCCAAGTGTTGCTATATAAACTGGCCCGCCTATGTTCGATGGATTGTCTCTGCCTAGAATCACCTGCTGCGCATTGGAAGCTACCATGGCCTGACGAATGACCATGAACATGTGTGATGTCCAACTACTACCACCACTAGCATTTGTGCCAAGGCTGACGTCGATGCCACGGTCAAGGTATTCTCAGACAAGCGCAACCATAAAGTCACCGCCGACCGTCATATTTAAGATTAGGTAATAGACCGCACCACGGCCAAGATTCCAAATACGGGTCTTTTCATAGCCTACCATAATGGTGCAACCAGCTAGGGTAGAGCGGGTTTTCAAAGGCCTAAACCTTTGGTACAGATGGCCCTCACTGGCTTCGAACCCCAGGGACATGTTGACCGTAAGTCGGCTTCTCTGCTGTGTTTCGTTGAAATGCGCCTACATGAAGAGATCCTTCTCTCTCTTGACGGGGCTGTCTAGACCGGTAGAAAGGCCTGGAGTAGCAGATGGCAGAACGCGGTGTAACCACAAGCCTCACTAACGCCCGCGCGCGAAGCCGAACTGCAACTATCTAAGCACCGTAAATGCTCGATACAGACCTTTGTTTCCTACAGCGAGACTTTGAAGCTCTCGTCCCTGATAAAGCCTGGGGCGTTCCGGTCTATGTTGCACTTGATGACTAGACTACGGTGTTTCTGACGTATGCATGGCCAGCGAAGTCCTCTAAGCGGGAACGCCACTTGAGAATGTGTAAGCTGTGTCTAATGCTATTCATTGGCTATTGCGGCGCGTGGTTTTGCATGTCAGTACAACTGGGCACTGGAAAGTCGCCCTCCAACAGCACTTGCGCAGGACCTAAGAGTGGCTGAAAACTAGTAAGGATAGAGGCGCAGTTGGGGTGCAAGGCCATGATGAGCCCAGCCCCAGCATCGGGGTAGACTTGTAGAGAATGGTAAGGGGGGGGGGTGTTTGTATCGGGCGTAGGTACAGTACTTTGGCTGCTTTGCAGGATGTGGGTTTCCATGGGCGGCACGGCGAGGGATAAGTGGTAGGAGGGAAATGTTTGATTTCCAAGGGCGGACGAACAGCCTAGCTTGGGTGAGGTTAGAAGGGTTAAAAGGGATCCAAGCGAGCCTTCACGGCACAATGCCTTGCCAGACAAGATAAGAACCATAGCGCCAATCATATTGTAGGGATATCTGGCAGAATATAGTTAAAATGTGCGTGCTAGCAGAAGCCTAGAAGCCTGAAGAATGCTAACAAGGGTCGCTGTGAGAGACAGTAGAAAGTGAGTTACTGCGCTAGAATCCCCTGTAATTACAGGGAGGTGGCAGGTGGCAGATGACTTTGTCGCTTATCACACTGTCCTGTCTGCTGCTCCTCCTTATAGTCAGCCCTTTATACCAGTCTCTTTATCGTACGCCCTAATTTAGACATCCGGAAGCGGGTGGTGGCAAGAGAAGAATGAAAAGACCTTTAATTCAAGGCTTGGCAACCTGTGTGTGTGTGTGGGCATCTGGGCATGTGTGCATGTGTGCATGTGTGCATGTGTGCATGTGGGCATGTGGGCGTCCACATACATACGGCGTAGCATTTATCAGCAAGTCTATCAACACAACACATCTTTTCACCTTCCCTGCCTACTTGCTAGCCCGAGAACAAGCTTTTAAGCTTGCAAGCAAGGCTCTTATCTTGGCCTCTGCTCGTCTGCTAGGAGCTTCCACCACGTAGTCTAGTTTGGGCCCCCTAATCCTTGTATTGCTGCTCCTCCGTTATTCCCAATGCTTATCTCTGCAAGGTCTCCATCCCTCCTGCTACCACTACCACCACCACCACCACTACCACTTACACTAATACAAATGCTGCTAAGAGGACTTGTCTATTCGGGATATTGGATGCGGATTGGAAGGAAGACAGAACGTTTGTTTTCGCTCCCAGAGTGAGATAGAACTTGGCCGTAGACCCTCTTCCATTCGACAGCAAGGTAGATACCCTCGGCTCTGGCCAAACCGAAGTCGAGACTGCCGGTGTTTCTCCTCTTCTAACCGCCCTCTTTCTGCTTACCCAGCACTTAACTTGGCATTTGTCAAGGCAGAGCTCGTGGCCGCCGTTGTTGTGTGTTTCTAATATTCGTAATGTTGCCAAGACGGCTTTTTGTCTGCCCCATGCAGTCAGCAACTGTTGCTGATACATAAAACCTCTACCCAGCGGAACTTTGTAATTTGGCCAAGAAGTTTGCCTAATAGTCAAGCATGACGCCAATAAGATATGCGTTCTTTTTAGACCAATCTTCGTGTCAAGCCTTTTTCTTGCATGCTATCTCGCCCAGTCTCTTAGGCCTCACGGACACACTCTCCCTGTCCACGGAGAAGCTAGATCGGCCCCATCTCCGGGCCCATGGTGCTTACTCTTTATCCTAGTCGTGTCCACTGGCAGTAGTGTGTTAAGACATTGGGCGAGGTTAGTGTCGGGAAGACTTTCTTCGGCCTGTCGAGAAGGAAGAACAAGATTGAGGGTGTGTAGTTTCCCTCTTGCACACCCACCATTCGCCCCAAGATAGTCCCTCGGTGCAAATCAATCTATTACTTGATAGTATTTTCAAACTTGGTTTTGCAGCGTCATTTCCGTAGTAGTAGGCTTTTTCGGACTAGTGATCTACGTATCTTGGTGTAAAGTGTATGGATGGATGTCCTTGTATATCTAAGGCAGGACATTTTCCACCCATGATGATCTTGAACTGCGCATATATAACCCTCCAAAGGGCCCCTATGTTGTTTGCGGTTTTGCCTCCCTTTCTTCCCTCACCAGGTCTTTTCTCTGTCTCTCTCCGGGGCACCATTCTCCTTTCTCCCCTCTTGCCCTGACAAACTCTGACTTCCTCTTTCTATCTCTCCATCTGTCAACCTACTTTACCCGCAATCCAAAATGAAGACCAGCGCTACTTTTACCTCGTTGGTGCTTGGTGCCTCCGCCGCTGTCACGCCCCGGAGCCCAGAGCCAATCACTCTGGAGACCCGCTCTAGCCTCAACTCGCGCGTGGCAAACGTGCACCTCAAGTTTGCGGAGCCCATCTCTGGCCTAGTGACCTACACCTACGGCGAGTGTGGCTCTGAGTTTGGTCAGCACGACCACATTGTGGCCCGTACATCAGACCACTCTAATGACCGCCTGGTTTGGGTCATGCCTGCTGGTGTTTCACCTGGCGGTTGCCTTTCGGCTTGGAGCGAAGCGGGTGTCCTCCTAGGACGCTCGACTGAGCAGGCCATCGACCACTCAAACTCGTACCGCGTTAAACGCGATCTGGCTGCCAAGGCCAAGCGTGATGGGATTGCCATGCCTGACGTTCCCAACATCGACATGATGGGTCCTTGGTTCGACGGTGTAGCTGCCCTAGATGGCAAGAGCATCGGTGCCGTCAACTCAAATATCAAGAACAAGAAGATTGGTATCCTGGGTGCTGGCATGTCGGGCCTGATGACCTACCTCGTTCTACATCAGGCTGGCTTTAAAAACATTGAGATTCTTGAGGCTGCACAGCGCCTCGGTGGCCGTGTCCACACTGAGTATCTTACCGGCGGTCCCTTTGACTACTCGTACCAGGAAATGGGCCCTATGCGCTTCCCCTACCAGGTGGTATACAACAACATTACCCACAATGTCACCGACCACCAGCTTGTTTTCCAGCTGGCCACGGAGCTAAACACCCTCAACAACCACAACAAGAACTGGTCCGTTGACTTTATCCCGTGGTACCAGAGCAACAAGAACGGCCTCGTATATAAAAACGGCTTCAAGCTGCCGTCAGGCCTTCCCCCTACTGTTGCACAAATTGCAGCCAACGCATCGCTAGGCGTGTCAACTGTCTATGACGAAGCCACACTGGAGGTCGAAACCAAGGTCGAGGACATTACCAGCAACACCACGTTCCTGGCTGAGATTGCCGACAACATGTTCAAGGCACACTCCAAATTTGTAGCCAATGGCTTGGGCGGCAAGCCTGGTGACCAGTGGTCTGAGTTTGCCTACATGGTCAACTATCTTGGTGCCACTCTGAACAGCACCGACATGCTGGACGGCGGTTCGTCTTCGTTCTGGGACTCGTTCTACGAAGGCATGTATTTCAGCGCTAGCACGTGGAAGACAATCGACGGTGGTCTGTCGCGTCTGCCAGGAGCTTTCCACCCGCTAGTTGACAAAGTGGTGCGCATGAACCGCCGAGTCGAGGCTGTAGAGAACAAGAACGGCCAGGTTAATGTCAAGTGGAGAGAGCGTGCGGGAGGAGTGTCGGCTAAGACTAGCACATACGACTACGCAGTGGTGGCTGTTCCGTTTAGCATCGTCAAGCGCTGGCGTCTGCCCAAAATGGAGACCAGCATGAAAAACGCCATCACGAAGCTCAACTACAACTCGGCCTGCAAGGTTGCTCTAGAGTTTAGCAACCGCTTCTGGGAGCACTACGAGAACCCCATCTATGGTGGTTGCTCGACCACTAGTGATATTCCCGGTGTTGGCACCATCTGCTATCCTTCGTACAACATCAACGGAACCGGCCCAGCTACCATGCTTGCCTCGTACATTTCCGGTACGCAATACGGCCTCAGTTGGGCAGCAGCACCCGAGGTTGAGCACGTGAATGCTATTAAGGAAGCTATTTTCGAGATTCACGGCGATGTAGCCCGCAAGTCATACACTGGCAAATACAACCGCCGCTGCTGGGCCAACGATGAGTACCAGGCTGGTTCGTGGGCGTCGCCTACTGTCGGACAGCATGAGACGTACATTCCCGAGTACTTCAAAACTCATAACAACGTAAGTAGACAAGTCTTCTTTTGCTTCCTTTTATTCTGGAGTGGTTTGCGCTAACACTTTTTTCCCCCTCTAGCTGATCTTCGTTGGTGAACACACCTCATACACCCATGCCTGGATCGCCTCTGCCCTAGAGGCCGGTGTCCGTGGCAGTGTCCAGCTCATGCTTGAGCTTGGACTTGTTGACGAGGCCAAGGCCGCTACTGAGAAGTGGATGGCACGCTGGATCGAGGTTTGAGTCAATATATGAGAGGCGCGTAATGGGCGGGCTGTGGGAGGATAACTTTGTACATACTGAAGACTTTAATCTATGACTTGTGATGACAAGACCGAATTTTGCATCTCGGCAAAAAGAAGTGATATGTGACGATATGAAGTACGAAGACAAGCGACAGCGACAGGATTCGAACCTGTGAGGGCGAACCCATATGATTTCTAGTCATACCCTTTAACCACTCAGGCACGCTGCCGGAACTGACGAGATCCGCAGCTGCTAGGGTAGAAGATGTTTTTTTTTTTTTTTTTGTTTTTTTTTTTTAAAAAAAAAAA
>JAXCEX010000386.1:0-11591 GCA_038382965.1 Ceratocystis huliohia
TCCTTCCGATCGCGTGCATGTAGCCGCAGTTTTATCTAAGCCTGGTGAACGGAACCAGGCCCGTTCGGACCCTTCTCGACACCTCCGTATCCTCCCGGCTGTCTTTCCTAATTTTTTTTTTTTTTTTTCCCTTTTTCCTTTCTCCCCATCTAGACCTCCCTCTCGTCCTCCTCGCCTCTTTCCCTGTCTCATTATGCCGCTACAGTAATATATAATGTGAAATATAAGGGCACGAGAGCCGTGATCAAGTCCTATGGTCTAGTGGTATGACGGTCCCTTCACATGTGAGCAACCTGTGGAGATCCGGGACAGGTCCTGGGTTCGATCCCCAGTGGGACTACGCCATTCGTATTGTCGTTTCTTTTTGGGCAATAGTAACACGAATTGGTCTTCTACATAGCCTCTCTACTGGGAGCAGATAACTGCAAGAATGGAGACATTGCGGAACCTACCTACGATGTTTTGCCAGAGATGCTTGTTGGCTCCCGCCTTATTCAAGTAGCACCCATCCATCATCCGTCCCTTTAGATTCACCTCCTAGCCCTTAAGTTTATTTAGTCTTGCCAACACATTTTTGCTTGGTAAGGCGGCGATTAAGCCAGGAAGAGCCAGGCTGACTGAGCTGAGATAAACCCAAGCAAGGGCTGGAGTTGGAGCGAGTTTCAATGTTCTCATGCCCAAGTTAGTTAGGTCTTACATTCTTTATCTTACACCGGACGTTGTTTAGTAGAAAAGTCATCTGTGTGTAACCCTGCACTAGAAAGGGCATATATATTCTCTTTCAACAGCCCGTCTCTCCCGCACATTTCCTTTATAGCGCCGTTCTAATCTGCCTCATGTCGTTTGTTGTCTTCTAATTCAATTGCAGCAGTGCAAATGGCAGCTGCGCCACCAGCTAACTATCCTGTGGCTATCTACACATAAAAGTAATTGGTTTGTTTGTGTTGGTTTTTTTTTGGGACACACTAATTATCCTTCAGAGGGCCAAGAAGTCCCAATTTTGCCTTACTTT
This sequence comes from Ceratocystis huliohia, assembly GCA_038382965.1. Taxonomy (NCBI): domain Eukaryota; kingdom Fungi; phylum Ascomycota; class Sordariomycetes; order Microascales; family Ceratocystidaceae; genus Ceratocystis; species Ceratocystis huliohia. The sequence continues at coordinate 1,013 of JAXCEX010000386.1, forward strand.
GGCGGCATATGAGGGCGGCACCACTTTCCTTGCGTTTGCTAAACTCAGGCCAAGCGTGACATCTGAGGAGGTATCATGAGCTCCCTGGATGTTTATGATGAGTTAGTATGGATACTGCTTCTCGATTGGTCTGGTTATTTTTTTTTACTGCCAAGGGCGGTGAGGAGTAAGGTATATAAATGGCACTCATTAACCTTTGTTTTTCTTATTCATTGTGGCGTTGTTTGCTTGCACTATCGCCGTCGTATTCGCTGCGCTTTTTTTTCTCCTTTTTTTTAAGAATAATGCGGCGAATAGAATGTTCATGTGATGTGATGGTAGTCAAGTAACACATGGCCGGCTTTTTTTTTTTGCATGAACTCTTGTTTATCTTCTCTGCTTGCTGTTTGTCTTTCTTTTCCCCTGCGCCTTAGAACCTAAGCCACCCCGTCTACCCATGACAAACTAAGCTGGGCTTTAAAAATAAGAGGGAAAAAAAAGCAAAAGGAATAGAAAAAAGGTCATCTGACCTCATAGGCGACCTCCACGGTAGGTTACTCATGGACTTTCTAAGTACCCGAGCAACGTGGTCGAAAACACATGTGGTAACCCTTACAGAAGCGACGGATATGCCGTTAACTTATGAAACAAACAAAAGCTATCCAACTATGGGGTTTCCGTGAGCTATACAATAGAATCCGCCTTTTATGTTACATGCATACATGTCAGCGCTCTCTTTTACTCGGATAGAAGAATCTGGTTAAATACGGTACCCTAATGATTAGGGAGGCTCAAATAATCCCAACATAATAGTAAGGATGTTATACAGCTTAGAGTAAGATGGCGTCATGATTAATATATATTTTTTGAGTGGAAAAAAAAATAAAACATAACCCACCAATAAGGACCGGTCAGTGCTTGTCGGGCACAGTATGGGTGGGTGGTACTGCCATTTCTTGAAATTCTAATTTGAATTACACAACGAAAGACGAACTGGACATCGCCAGTGACCCTCTCTCTCTATTCAGTCTTCTCAAAGCCACCTGTGTTGTTAAATAGCCGAAACAGCACATGCGCTTTGTATATCGACGTAGACTATTTCCACAAACAGAAACAGAAACAATGGTTTTTTGTGCAAACGTCTTTGTCCCTTTCTTCTCGGCAAAATGTATCTCTGTATCTTCGTATCTTTGCGACGTTGTGCTCTTGTTTTCTTTTCTTATTTACTCCTTTTCATTGCTTTTTACCCGGCTAGGACTAGCGCCTAGGGGGGTAAAAAGGACAATAGGGAAGAACAAAAGACCGAGAAACTGACTTGGCAAGTTGGAGAAGAGAGAAGATCTCACTGGCATGGCGAGAAGAGGGACAAGAGAGAAGACAGAACCTTAAAAATCACTTGATCGAAAGCAACTGCCCGAGGATGGCCCGGGCTCTATAAATAGCTTACAAGCAAAATCCCTGCCTTTAACGTTGACATTAGTGCTGGCTGATATTTGATGCTGTCATAAAATACCGTCTGTGCTCACTTAGAATCACGCCTTGTGCAGAACAATAGCAGTAGAGGCCTTTGCCCTCCCTGTGTTGTCTTGCAAGGCAGGCCTGTTAATGTGGGGTTATAGGGTGACATTGTAGCCGTTACCCAGATGGGCCTGTTCACTGTTGGGGGAGAATGCGACATGAGCTTGCGTATTGTTTTCGAATACTGAAATGAGAGAGCTTGGCAAGAGCAACGTGATAATAGGAAATGGAGAAGGTGAAGAGCCTGGAGCCTTTGGGTATGATAGGCTAACTTGTCTGAGTTAGTCTCCCGAGTTATGAAGAGCACTGACTGGTCTCCTTTTGACTCTCCTTCATATGGCCAGACTTTTTTCTTTTTCAGTTTTTTTCTAGGTTAAAAGCTCAACCGGAACGGAGAGAGCTTAAGGTAAGACCAGCCGGCCGGCCGGCTGGCCGGATAGACCGCCAGTTAAAGCAGGGAGTAAGGAAGAATGCTCCTAGGGCCTTGGCAAAACCCATTAGTGCAATTTTGCTAGATTGCAAGCAGCTAGAAGCCCCGGTAAAAAAGGGTGGAGAAACCCTGCAAAAAAAGACTAGTAAGGGACTAGGCACAAAGGAAGCTGAGGCAGCAGGAAGCCCAAGTGGACCACTAGATCGACAACTCCTGGGACAAAACAATGAGTTTACTCTTGTTTCTAGACTTTTGTCTGCTGGGTCTGATCTGCCCTGTCTGGCAGTCAACCTGAAAAAAAAAACATGGGGATGAGCCCATGTCTTGTGGAAAAAAGGACAAAAAAAGAAGAAAAAAAAAAGAGACAGTCAATGGCTTGCTGAGGGGGGGGGGACAAGAGAGCAAGAGAAGAGAGGCTTAAAACCCTTGAACGTCATATTTTGTCTTTCTGTTTTCCCCTCCCCTCAATTATGAGTAACTCTCGTCTGCTTTGGCGGTAACAATGGCATTCATTTACTTCCGAGATACTGACATGCGGTCCTTTCATGTTTTGCCGGTCAACGGGCCTTCTACCTGTAGGCTTGCCCACAGACACGACACAGACACCCAAATACAGGCTAAAAAGGCTAATATTGATGCTCAATGAAAATAAAACAGCCTCGCAATGTCTACGCTTTCAACGCTCATCTGTGATCCCACAAGCAATGTTTCTAGCTAAACTCCGAGCCCACGAACACCCTACCCATTGAATCGTTTCTCCTCCATATGCTCAGGCCGAAATCTTTCGTTGGGCATTGGAATCCCCAAGTTGAGGCCTCGGTATGACCTATATCGTGATATTTATCTTGGTATTTTGTGGTCATATTGTTCCCACGATTTAACAGAGCCTCTGAGATCTTCGTGACTTGCAAATCTGCATGATCTGATGACCGCTTGTTCCTAGCAAAAGAAAGAAACATTGCAAAAAAACACTTCTTCTAGTACTCCACATGTGTCTAGCTTAGACCATCCAAGGGTCAAGGTTGAGTTGTCAGTTAAGACTTGCTAGGCCTAGGTGAGCGAACTTCATTATGAGAGCAAAACGGGCCGACTCCAGTGGGTTTTGCTAGGCCAATCCCCCACTTCCTTCCAGAAGATTGTCTGGCTCAGACTTTGTCCATGAATTCTGGGGAAGCCGGGGGATATTATAGAAAACAGCCACTCAGCGCAAGCAAAGGCAAGGGCGTGAACAACGCAAAAAAAAGTCACAAGATTGAAAGCCGGGGCCCCTCTGAGGAAGTCCAGTCTCCGCAAGCAGAAGCCAGAAAGAGGCTCAGCAAGAGGGGAACAATCTATCAAGGGTTCTTTTAATTTTTCCTGTTTCTTCCCCTCTTGGTCTTTGTGGACTGGCTGCCCAGATAAATGTGACAGAAATTAAGCAGGTCGATCAGTCAATAGCATTCTATGGTTAATAGTTAGGCTAGCCGGACATAGAGCCGCCTGTGCCAGCAGAGAGGAAGGGCATGAACGGCGAAGAGGTCTCTCTGATACACATTATTTTATGGGATGCGGGCATTAGTTTTTGCTGGCAATTTTCTATCCCTTTTTCATTTTTTTTGCCATATTTTCATCTTTCTTTCTGGTCTTGTGCCCCCCCCCACCCCCTTAGCCTTCTTCTCCCCTTCTTGCTCCTTCTCACCAAACCCCAGTCTTCTTCCCCAGTGCTCTGCCAGCGAGTAGGAGAGGGGGGAAGGGACTGAGGTTGCTTTGCTTATGTTCTCGCGGATTTTGTTCTTTTTATTTTTCGCTATTGCCACTCTCGCTCGTTTGTAGTTCGATTCTGAGGCTCGGTCGACTTGGTTGGACGTTGTGATGTCATGTGATTACTTGCAGAGCCGCTAATATGCATGGATCCCTGAGGCTTTGTGGGGTTTTACAGCCTCTCCCATCACCAGTCTCTAGATAGATTATATGAACTGATGTTGCCTTGTTTGCTAGTATTGGTGACCTGATTCTGCTCAAAAATCTAGAACGAGCATTGGCCAACTATATATTCTTCTATAAAGGTCGACACATACGCAGGAAAATAGCCGGAGCTTACTTGCCCTATACAAGAAAGGGGAAAGAGCCTCCGGGGCCAAAAGTCCAAAAGTCCACAGTCACGGAAAGGGCGATCATACCCCAGAAAAATACGGATTCGGCAGTCTTGGTAAGAGTGTGGAGATGAATTCCAATGTAACTTCTGATTTCGGTGCTTTCATCTGGTGGGTAGAGGAAACTGGCTGGTGGGTAGAGGAAACTGGCTGGTGGGTAGAGGAAACTAGTGGGTCTATGGGGACTTTCCTGGAGGGACTTGGAGAGAACTAGTAGGATAGTAGTAGTTGCCTGTTTTGGTGCTCGAGTCGAGTCCTTCCTACCCACGACTCACTACACGCCCCATTCCCGAATCCTTAACCAAGAGAAGACCCACCATCGTTACTGGAGAAGTTATTGGCTCAGGATGATATTGTAGAAAGCGCTTTTTGCTTGTTCTTATAGCAGCCCGTGTCATTTTGAGGCCAAAGTGTAGCTACTTTGATGGATCATGACAAACTGTATTTTGGAATCTGGGGAGAATTTGATGGCCGGCCATGTCGTCAACAACTTATGACGCAGGAGAAACTTCAAGTATAAGTATCTCATGATGGCCATCGTTTGTACGCTTCTCATTGCCTTTCATCTCCATCCTCTTCACTTCCAGTCACTTGAGAGCCTACTCTTAGGATTCTTTGCTTTTTATATCCTCTTTTCTTTCCCTCCTTTAGTGACACCCCCCCTCCTCTGTCCTTCCTTTCATTCCTTCCTTCCATACTAAAATTAACGCTCTCAACATGGCCGGTCGAAATTCAGCTGCAAGAGTTACCTCTCTTGTTGCACTTGCAGCCTTCCCTGTTTTCTTACTTGTTCTCATGTTCTTTTGTATTTTTGAGGACGACAATGATGACAAAAGGTGCCTGAATATGGCTGTTTCCAACAGCACTCTTGAAAATGACTGCCTCGCTAGCTTCCGCCCTAAATTTCACATTATGCCTTCCAAGGGCTGGCTCAACGACCCCTGTGGCCCGGTCTATGACTCTCACAAGGAGACTTACCATGTCGCTTTCCAGTGGGTGCCTGATGCCATTGAGTGGAACTATGATGTTCGCTGGGGCGCTGCTACCTCCAAGGACTTGATCAACTGGGAGGTCTACGAAGAGCCCAGCATTGCGCCTGAGGCATCCTACGACCGCCTCGGTGTTTACACCGGTGCTGTCCTTGACATGAACATTAATGGTGTCTCTAATGGCACGCTTACTGCTACCTACACTGCTGTTGACACCCAGCCTATTTCCTGGAGATGGAAATACAACCGGGGCTCTGAGTCCCTAGCTCTTGCCTTCTCTGATGACTCTGGTGTGACCTGGCAGCGCTATGATGGGAACATCATCCTTGAGTCCGGCCCTGAAGATGTCGATCTTCTTAGCTGGCGCGATCCCTACATCTCCAAGTGGGAAGGTGTTGAAAAGCTGCTTCACGATGGCGAGAGTGGCAAGTATCTTTACGGCATCATCTCTGGCGGTGTTCGCGACGTTACTCCCACTACTTGGTTGTACGAAATTGACTCCGATGCTCTGCAGAACTGGCGCTATGTTGGCCCTCTGGTTGACCTGAGCATGAAGTTTAACCCCGATCCCAAGTGGACTGGTAGCTTTGGCTCTAACTGGGAAGTCTGCAACTTTGTTGACCTGACCACTGCCGACAAGGCTCTACGCCGCGATTTCCTCATCTGCGGTATCGAGGGCAAGGTCGACGACATTGCAAATCTCGATGAGCAGGGAATCCTGCGCACAGACAAGGCCCAGACCTGGTTGCGTGGCGGTCTGTCTAAGGAGGGCGACTCCGTTCGCATGGCCTACGAGAACGGTGGTCAGCTGGACTACGGCATGGTTTACGCTACCAACTCTTTCTTTGATCCCATTAGCCAGAACAACGTCTTCTGGGGCTGGGTCTTTGAGGAGGATCTTCCCGAACGTTACCTGCTCACCCAATTCTTCGCTGGTATTGTGACTGTTCCGCGCACCATTGAGTTCTGGACTGTTGACAACGTCATTGGCTCGCTGGCTTCCCCTCTGTCCGAGATTGGCTCTATCGAAGTCACTCCTGGCTCTGATGGCTCTTCTTCCAGAGTCTCTGGTCTGTCTGGCAACCCCGAGCCTCGCCTAGTTGGCCTTCGCCGTAAACACATTCCCATCCATAACAACAAGCGGTGGACTGGTCTTGGATCCAAGACTAATCTGCCCAGCCGCTTCGAGGGTTTGGAACTGCAGGTTTCCGCTCGCGTTGCCCCTTCTAGCAAGGACCTTGGCATTCGCCTGCACCATGCCAATGGTAAGCATATGCACATCTAAATATTGTCCATGAAATAGTCTACTAACATGAATCTTTACAGGCGAGTACACCACCATCTTCTTCTCTGCCGCCAATGAACAGATCACCGTCGACCGCAAGAACTCCACTCACTGGCCTGATGTCCGCACTGTTGATGAGATTGCTCCCCACACTCTCTTCCAGTATGCCGACAAGTCATGGGAGACCCTGGAACTCCGTATGATCTTCGACCGTTCCTCTATTGAGCTGTTTGCCAACAAGAGAACCGCCCTGACTACTAGAGTGTACCCCATTTCTGGTGCCATTAACTCTATTGAGCTTCTTCACGAACAAGGCGATGACAGCAGCGTCTTCCTGTCTGCTGACGTCTGGTCTCTTGAGGCTCAAATCACCCATGTGTCCTCTTGAGCAAACAAAGGTGTTTTAATTTGTTACGATGGTTTGAAGCTAGAATACCCATTTTTCTTTTTGTTTTCTTGGTGATCTTTTCCTGGTTTTCCTGGTTTTTCTGGTTTTCCTGGCTTTCTTGGTGTTGGTGTTCTTGGTTTTTTGTTCCCCCCTTTTTCTCTTCTGACTTGTAATTTTCTACATCATATTTTTCTATCATTGTTTTTGCTTTATAGTTATCGAATAGGCGCAATTCATATCTCTTTTATCTTCCAATCTTTAAATGCTGGCCTTGATCTTGTTATGCTATGAAACGTTTATACTACTTAATGCCCCTTTAGATTATGGGCTTTCTACTAGTCACAACTTTGTCATTCTGTGTGTACATCAAGGAATAGAATCGCTTGAATGAGTTAACATTTCGGCCAAATCGCAAACTACATAGCAGCTCGATAAATCGCTGTATTTCGTCATGACCTGCCTCACCCCTCTCCCTCCTCGGTGGCCTTTCGGACTAGTTTTCACGAGGCCGCCGTACACCAAAAAGACTGGGTAGCTAATCCTGGAAGCTAACAAGGATGCTCTGAGGTTACGCTTGATGGAGAGTCTGATGCCGGACCTGGAGGCGGAGGAAGATGGAGGAAACTAGTGGGTCCAGGTAGGCTTCCTTAGTGAGACTTGGCAGGTAGTAAGATAGTAGTTGCCTGTTTTGGTCAGCTCGAGTCGAGTACTTCTTACCCGTCTTACATCACGCCTCACTACACGCCCCATTCCTAGTTCCTCAACCAAGACAAGCCCATCACCATTCCTAGAGGAGCTGCTAGCTAAGGTTAATAGTGTAGGATCTTTTTTTTTGGACTTGTTTTATTACTTTTTTTTAGCTGCCCATGTTGATTTGGGGCTAAGATGTAGCCACTGACGGATCATGACGAACTGAATTCTGGAATCTGGGGAGCATTTGATGGCCGGCCATGTGGTTAGCAGCTTGTGACGTAGTCTAAACCTCGGGTATAAGTATCTTAAGATCGCCGCCGTCTGTTTGCCTTCCACTTGCCTTTCCTCTCTATCCCTCAAACTTCAAGCTACAGTTGAGGCTCTTCACTTCTCTTCTTCCCCTTTCTACTTATATTTCCATTTTCTGGACCCTCCCTTTAATAAAACCCCCTCTCCTTTCTTCCCCTCTCTTCCCCTCCTTCTGCTTGTTCTCCTTGCTTCTCTTCTTCCCTACAGCCTGCTTATTGTCTAATCGACTTATTCATGATGGTTGCTCAGACATCAGTTGCGAGGGCTCTCTCTCTTGCCGCAATTGCGGCTATCCCCGTCTCCTCATTTGTCGTCCAGCCTTCGCGTGCGTCTCAGGCTTACGACGATGAAAAGTGCCTGAAGATGGCTGTTTCTAACAGCACTCTCAGCAATGACTGCCTCAAGTTCCGCCCAAAGTTGCACGTTATGCCTTCCAAGGGCTGGCTCAACGACCCCTGCGGCCCGGTCTATGACTCTCACAAGGAGACTTACCATGTCGGTTTCCAATGGGTGCCTGGGGCCATCGAGTGGAACTATGATGTTAGCTGGGGTGCTGCTACCTCCAAGGACTTGATCAACTGGGAGGTTTACAACACGGCTAGCCTTGCTCCTGAGGCATCCTACGACCATCTCGGTGTTTTCACTGGTGCTGCCCTTGACATGAACATCAATGGTGTCTCTAATGGCACGCTTACTGCTGCCTACACCGCTGTTGACATCCAGCCTATTTCCTGGAGATTGAACTACAACCGGGGCGCTGAGTCCCTAGCTCTTGCCTTCTCTGATGACTCTGGTGTGACCTGGCAGCGCTATGATGGGAATGTCATCCTTGAGTCTGGTCCTGAAGATGTCGATCTTCTTAGCTGGCGCGATCCCTACATCTCCAAGTGGGAGAATGTCGAGAAGCTGCTCCACAACGGCGAGACTGGCAAGTATCTTTACGGCATCATCTCTGGTGGTGTTCGCAACACTACCCCCACTACTTGGTTGTACGAAATCGATGCCAATGCTCTGCAGAACTGGCGCTATGTTGGCCCTCTGGTTGACCTGAGCATGAAGTTTGACCCCGATTCCAAGTGGACTGGTAGCTTTGGCTCTAACTGGGAAGTTTGCAACTTTGTTGACCTGACCACTGCCGACAAGGCTCTACGCCGCGATTTCCTCATCTGCGGTATCGAGGGCAAGGTCGACAGCACTGACAATCTTGACGAGCAGGGTAGTCTGCGCACTGACAAAGCTCAGACCTGGCTGCGTGGCGATCTGTCCAAGAAGGGTGACTCCGTTCGCATGGCCTACGAGAACGGTGGCCAGCTGGACTACGGCATGGTTTACGCTACCAACTCTTTCTTTGACCCCATTAGTCAGAGCCATATCTTCTGGGGCTGGGTTTTTGAGGAGGATCTTCCTGAGCGTTACCTGCTCACCCAGTTCTTCGCTGGTATTTTGACTATTCCTCGCACCATTGAGTTCTGGACTGTTGACAACGTCATTGGCTCGCTGGCTTCCCCCCTGTCTGAGATTGGCTCTATCGAAGTCACTCCTGGCTCTGATGGCTCTTCTTCCAGAGTCTCTGGTCTGTCTGGCAACCCCGAGCCTCGCCTAGTTGGCCTTCGCCGCAAACACGTTCCCGTCTCGAAAAACAAGCTGGGGACTGCTCCTAGAACCAAGACTACTCTGTGCAGTCGCTACGAGTCTATGGAACTGCAGGTTTCCGCTCGCGTTGCCCCCTCTAGCAAGGACCTTGGCATTCGCCTGCACCACGCCAATGGTAAGCGGTGCTCCCCACCATATGCGCATCTAAATCTTTTCCATGAAATAGTCTACTAACATGAATCTTTGCAGGCGAGTACACCACTATCTTCTTCTCTGCCGCCAATGAACAGATTACCATCGACCGCAAGAACTCCACTCACTGGCCTGATGTCCGCACTGTTGATGAGATTGCTCCCCACACTCTCTTCCAGCACGCCGACAAGTCCTGGGAGACCCTGGAACTCCGTGTCTTCTTCGACCGTTCCGCTATTGAGCTGTTTGCGAACAACAGAACGGCCCTGACCACCAGAGTGTACCCCATTTCTGGCGCCGTTGATGCTATTGAGCTTCTTCACGAGCGTGGCGATGACAGCAGCGCCTTCCTGTCTGCTGACATCTGGTCTCTTAATGCCACAGTTACCCATGTGGATTCTTGAGGAAAGAAATGTACTTTATCTTGTTACGATCCTTTGAAGTTGGAATACCCTTTTCCTTTTATGTTTTCCTTGTTTTTTTTTTTGGTACTATCTTTCTCCATTCTTACTGTCTTTAATTTGAAACAACTGTATATTTACACATGAATACAAACTAAATCCATAACCTCATCTGCGCATTGGCCAACAATGTGACTTCAATTACATAACCCTTCAGCGAAGTAAGTAGCCGCCAGGAAGCAAAGGCCCCTTGGGCACGTTCCCACCATCAGCATTGTTGTCCTTATTCTTGGGATGGCATGAAAGGTTTAAAAAGTATGAAGCAGCTATAAAGTGCGGAATCGATGGTTTGAATTGCAAGAGCTCTAGTTACTTCATGGTCTTACAAGCTGACGTAGGTGATATATTGGAAGCTGGGTACAGATATCATTGCCTTCTAGGAGTTAGAACAAAAAAAGATGGCCCCGAGGTTCAGAAGTTATCTAGTTAGACTAGAGCACTGGGAATTGAGCCCAATGCGGGGGTCGAACCCGCAACCTTGAGATTAAGAGTCTCACGCTCTACCGATTGAGCTAACCGGGCGGGATCTGAGGGCCGAGAATGTGAGCTGGAATTGGCTATTATGAGCTGCCGTTATGCCGGTTTTTTTTTTTTTTTTTTTTTTTTTCTC
>JAXCEX010000387.1:0-11313 GCA_038382965.1 Ceratocystis huliohia
GGGGTGGGTTGGGGGGTGGGGGGGGTGGGGGGGGGGGGGGGGGGGGGGGGGGGGGGGAGGGGTGGTAGGGGGGATAACAAGGGCTAGGTCAAGTCGAGAGGCCTAGATAAAATCAGAATATAAAAGAGAATATGAATAAGGAAAGACTGGCTAGAAAGGCACAATGAATGGATTGGTGGAAGACTGAGAGTGAGTGGTTGCTTCTCCTAAGTGTCACACTTGGTGATACTTGGCTTGCTGATGGGCCTTGCTGATGGGCCTTGCTGATGGGGCCTTGCTGCAGAATGCAGTGCCGATGAAAAGGGAGAAAGAGAGGGAAAAAGGAAAAAGAAGGGGAAAAAGAAACGGCTTTAGACAAAACCCTGAAAAATTACAGGCCCATATGTGACAAACGGGCGGACAGCAGGTCGGGGAAGGTGCTAACAGCGACTAAAGGACAATTGGAAAGTACGAGGCATGTCCATACTTACTAGGGATGGAGATAGGAATAAGAGACGAATAAGAGGCGAGTAAGAGACAAACAGGAGGGACATGGAGCAAAAGAGGATGGGGAAAAGCATGTGTGAGTTGGTTGTTCTGTTCTTCTGCAGCCAGGCAACTGCCACCACCTATCGACATGCTATCAACTGTGGTTCTTGCCCTTTTTTGGTTAGTTGGCCATGGTCGACTGCATGATGATGATGCTTTGTGCATAAACTGTGGAGATTTTAAGCATGGAAGGAAGGAAGGAGGCAGGGAAAAAAGAGATGTGATTGCCTGTTCATGTGTTGTTGTTGAGTTGGTTACAAGCTTACAGCTTGCCTGTCTGTTTGTCTGCTTGTCTATGTATAAGGTATGATGATGTCAGAACGGCATAGATAGTGTGTTTTCTTGTGCGAATAACAACCACGGCGGCACTGCTATAAGAAGAGCTGAAGGGAGCTAGAGCTGAAAATAACGGCCTGCAAAGAGCAATGAACGACAAGGAAGCCACCAGGTTGTCATTACATAGAAGGAGCTGCAGATGCAAATGCAGGCAAGTGGATATTGCGGGCCCATAGCGGTTGGAATCAAGGATAAAATAGTTGGTGGTTACGTACCCTTTTTAGGGTAGTGGACCTAAACTAACTTGGAAAGAAGCTGGGAGGTTATACGACAAAGAGGCGGGACATGGGAGTGCTCGAAAACAGCAAAGGTAGGGAAGGGACAAGCCCAAAAGTGACAAAGTGACAAAGCGGCAAAACGACAAAACGACAGCGGGAACAAGGGAACAACGGCCAAGCTAGGATAGGCAAAAAGAGATGGCACATACAACTCATAACCCTAACAGAGTTAGTCTAGCATTCGCTCGTCTTGTACTTGCTGCTGTACGACCGCACCAGCTTGACAACTTCGTGCTCGTGACTGGTATGGCTACACTGCCTGGTACCATACTATAGGACATACTATAGGCTAGGCTAGGGGATAGGGGCCAGTGAAATGCAGCTCGTTGCTTTTTTTTCCGGGTAGGACTGGCCTGGATATCGGCTATCTTGTATTTTTATTTGGATGCATGTACAAGTATGTATTTGGCTGGCTACGGACTTGCTTACATTGCTGTGCTAGGGGAACTGTACTTCTGAATACATGCTTTGAAGTGTTGAGCAAGTACACGTTCTGACCACGTGACCTCTGCACTGTGGCTGAGCTGCAACACACGCCCTGTAACCCAATCTGTCGTACGGTGTGATATGCTTTGGCTGCACTGCTTGATTGCGTGCTGTATTTGAGGCGAGCAAAGCAAATGATCATGATGTAATTTGGAGTGTGTGTAGCCAGGCTGTAGGGCTCACGAGGTAGGAAATGGCTAGTAGCGAGAGAGTGGTGTCGTGTACTTGGTGAGCTGTAGGCTATAGGCTATAATCTATAGACTGTGGGCTGCTGTATTCGCACGCCAACTATTCAACAGCCTGAACAGAGCCACACGCCTGCCCGCTCTATTACTACGGCTGATACCTAAAGAGCGTACTCACTTCTTGGTCTGCATGCCATCCCAGCCAGCCAGCTAGACATCTAGCCATTTAGAACCCCAAAAAACAACCCAAGAAAGTCTCATTTACACCCCATGGCCATGTCTGGCTTGCCAACGATCGGCCGTAGCGTTTGGCCCAGCTAACCACCCTAGTACCTTTTTGCTTAGCTTATCATTGCGCAAGACAGTTGGGCAGAAATTTGCGAGTGTCTGTGTGTGCCTGGCTGGGCACATGCAAACTAGACGAATCCCACATATGCAGGTGAAGTATGCATGTGTGTGCGCATGCTATAGCCTCTAGCCTGTGTCCTGTGGAGAATAGTACTTAACGACCTAGTCACTTGCTGATTTCACCGAGGTCAACAATGGAATGGAATGAGGCAGAAAATAGAAGAAATGGAGATTTAGCCAATGCACAAAGTAAATAGAAGTGGTGATATAAACAAGCAAGAAAAGTCAGCAAAAAAGGTTAGACTAGCCAAGCGGCCTCATGATAGCACAGAAAAAAGTAGTGGTAGAAACAAATGTCGACAATGAAGATGATAAAATAGAGTTACAGCGGCGCAATCGGGTTCCCGGCCGATAGGAATAACGAAAAACACAAGGGGACAAAAGGGTAGAAGAGGAGGGGGGGAATTCCTGGATGGCTCGGCACAGCTCACGGAGGAGAGAAGAGACATAGGTAGAGGGAGAAGAGAAAGAAAGAAAGAGATAAAGAGATGCAAGAGCAACCAAGTCGGAAGATCGCAGACAAAAGAGGAGAGATATTCTACCAAATAGCGGCTATAGTTATCATTTACTCCTCAACACCCTCTTCGTTTTCCCCCTTGCTGCTCTTGCCCTCCTTTGCTGGTGGCAATCGCGACTTATTGGCCGCCTCGCGGTCTAGACTGGGGAAGATGATATCAAAAACGTCCTGGTACCACGCAACGGGTTTGCCATCGATGCCTTCCTTGATGTTTTCTGGCAGCTCGAGCCAGTCATGCATGCAGTCGCGTGGGAAGAGAATGGTTGTGCAACCAGCACGGCGTGCCGCAACCGTCTTCTCCCGGAGGCCGCCAATACGCAGCACCTTGCCGGTCAGCGTCAGCTCGCCGGTCATGGCAACAGTGGGGGCAACGGGTGTGTCGAGCGCAAGTGAAAGAAGCGAGGTGGCCATGGTAATGCCAGCAGATGGGCCGTCCTTGGGCACCGCGCCATCAGGCACGTGAAGATGCAGATTGGCTTTATCGAAGAAGTCGTTGTCGGGGAACTCACGAGCCATGAATGACTTGGCGAACGAGTAAGCAATCGTCGATGACTCTTTCATCACATTCTTCAGGTTCCCTGTGATGTCTAGGTGTGGCCGCGACGAGTGTCGCAGCGGCTGCTGCAAGATAGATTCGACATACATGGCTGCACCGCCCATCTGCGTCCATGCTAGGCCCATAGATACACCAGCTGGATTGACCTCGTACAGACGGTCTGATGTAAAAACAGGAGGGCCGACATAGTCGGAAAGACTATTCTTATCAATGACCACCTTGACGTTGTCAGGAAGAATTAGCTTTGGCCGGGGTTCTTCAGGTTTCTTGACTGTAGAGCTAGCGGCAGATTCATCCTCCTTGGTAGACTTGCTGGCACTAGCCGTAGTCGCTTCGTTGAGGCCCTTGGAATCACTAGAGACATCAGAACTGTCTGTTGCCTCAGCCTTTTTATCAGCCTTGGCTTTGACTTCAGCTTCAGTCTCGGTAACAGTAGTGGGTGTCTCTACAATATCTTCGCCATACTCTTGCACAATCTTGAGCGCTGATTTACGATATAGCTTCTCAATGTGTTTCTTGAGATTGCGCACACCACTTTCACGGCAATATGACTTGATCAGTTCCTCAACAGCGTCAGGCGCTAGATCAACATTGACATTCTGCAACCCGGCCATTTCCTTAGCAACAGGGGCCAGGTACTTTTGCGCAATGGCCATTTTCTCGTCGGCCACATACCCGGAGAGCTGAATCAGTTCCATTCTGTCCAGGAGTGGTCGGGGGATAGTGTCGGTCATATTTGCTGTGCAGACAAAAAGAACCTTGGACAGGTCCACAGGCACATCCATATAGTGATCAAGGAACGAGCTGTTTTGCTCGGGATCCAGGAGCTCAAGTAGTGCCGAGGATGGGTCACCCTGATACCCACGGCCAATCTTGTCAATCTCATCAATTAGAATCAGCGGATTCTCTGTCTGGCACTTTTTGAGGGCCTGAATGATGCGGCCAGGTAGAGCTCCGACGTACGTCCGACGGTGACCCTTTATTTCGGCTACGTCCGTCAGACCACCGACACTGAAGCGGTAGTACTCCCGGTTAAGCGCACGGGCAATCGACTTGCCAATACTAGTCTTGCCAACACCAGGTGGCCCAACAAAGCACAGGATTTTGCCCTCGACCGTGCCACGGAGTTTACCAACGGCAATGAACTCCAAGATGCGGTCCTTGACATCCTTAAGACCGTAATGGTCCTCATTCAGCACACTCATGGCATGGTCAATGCCAAAGTTTTCGGTGCTACGAATGCCCCAGGGAATCTGCGTGAGCCAGTCCAAGTAGTTGCGGGTGACGTTGAACTCAGAGGCAGCCGTTTCAAGATGGGCCAGCTTGTGGATTTCGTCATCAAACACTTTGCGTACGGCCTCGGGCATGGCTAGTTTGTCGGCTTTTTCCTTGAACTTTTCCACGAGCTTTTCCTTGCCATCAGATTCAAGGCCCAGCTCCCGGCGGATGCCCTTCATTTGCTCCATTAGCCAGTATTCGCGCTGGCGTCTTGAAATCTTGTTCTCGACGTCCTTGCTGATCTTGGATTGCAATTGGGCATTCATCAGCTCCTTCTTGAGTACAGTGAGGGCCTTTTGCATGCGCTCCTCGACATTCATGGATGTTAGAATCTCCTGCAACTCACTGGCCTCGCCGGATGCCACAGCAGCGGCAAAATCGGCCAGCTTGGCGGGGTCCGAGGTCACATTGCCGGTCTGGCTCATTGAAAAAGTTGAGATTTGATCTCGGAAGAGGT
The DNA here is from genome assembly GCA_038382965.1 of Ceratocystis huliohia. Taxonomy (NCBI): domain Eukaryota; kingdom Fungi; phylum Ascomycota; class Sordariomycetes; order Microascales; family Ceratocystidaceae; genus Ceratocystis; species Ceratocystis huliohia. The sequence continues at coordinate 5,030 of JAXCEX010000387.1, forward strand.
TGTTCATCGAGGCCACCTCTTTGAAAACATTGACAATTTCATTGGTAACGGCCCGGATAAAGGGGCTCTTGGGGTCGTACGGGTCATCCGTTAGGTTTTCGACGTTGACTAGACTGACTGGGTATTTACGGAGGAACGATGTAGGCTCGTACTTGGGGTCGGCCTTGGTGGCAGTGGTGGGCGAAAGCGCACTCTCCTCGAAGCTGGCTACAACATCACCCTTGGGCTCCTCTGGCTCAGACTTAGGGATTGGCTCGGGTTCGACGGAGCTGGGTTCCTTGTCAGAAGGAGAAGGCTTTTTGGGGTCAATAGCGCCCGGAGGGATCAAGCTAGAGAGCTTGATGCGGCGGTGAGGGTACAGGATAGCGGTCAGCCCGCCCTCCTGGCCGTGGATGGGGAATGCGCTTGTTATTTGCGCAAAAACACCGACGTCATGGACGTCGTCAATATTGCGAATAACATCCTCATCGTTGTGCTCGTCCTTAAACATAAAGGTACCAATGTATGGCTGGCCACGCTTAATTGACTCGGTGATGGCAGCGGCGACATGAGGATCCTTGACTGTGATGGCCTTGTAGAAGCCAGGGAACAGCGGTCTTCTAGAGATGGGCAAGGCTAAAACCTGCGGGTAGTCTTCAGGGACCTCGGGCTTCTGGAGACTGCGCTCGCCGCTTCGCGGGCCCTTTTTCCCACCACCACCACCACCACCACTGCCGCTACCGTCACCCGAGGAAGAGCCGCTGGCAGCACTCCTACGAGCATCCTTAGCATCCTTGGATCCAGAGCTGGACTTGGAGGACTGCTTGGCCTCCTTAGTATCAGCGACATCGTCCGACGATTTCTCAGCCTCGGCCGGGGAAACATTAGTGGCGGCAGACCCTGATGTCGGCTCAGTCTTCTTGGCAGCGGGAGTAGGAGTTATCTCGGGGTCGGCAGATACGTTGTCGACAGAACTGTCGAAAAAGCCTTTAGGATTAGCATCTTTGTTCTTGTTATTCTTTTCTTTGGCGAGACTGAGGGCGGTTGAGAAAGCAGGCCCCCGTTGATAGAGCCGCACTAGCGATGACTGTTTGCATAGGGCTTGTCTAATGTGAGGTGTACGCGCATGGGCTGTCGCTAGAGAGAAGGCTCTGGAAGCAGAGGCCGATGACGGTGCGCTGAGCCGGGCCAGGCCGAATTGCTTCGGCAGAGTCGACCGCGGAAGCATTGCGGGGAAGAGGACAGTATCGGAGACAAAGAAGCAAGCGGTCGCAGATTTCGGAGGGCAGTCGGCAGTAGGGAATGAGGGACACAGAGGGGAGCACTGTAAAAAAAGAATAAAATAAAAGACCGGAACAAAATCAGAGGAGAAAGACAGAAGGCCAACACGGGCCTCAGATGGCACAGCACAAAAAGAATGCAGTGGAGGGAATTGGAGAAGTATAGCAGGACAGTTAACAGTGGACAAGTGGGCGATTGATTGTGAGGGTTGGTGTTGAGGCAAAGCTGCTATAGATTGACTGTAGAATGGGCTTGGCTAGGCTAGGCTGTAGGCTTCGTAGGCCATGGAAGCTGACAAAAAAGCTCTGAGCTCAGTGAAAATTGGTAGCAAAGCTACTGGAACAGAACAGGGGCCAAAAGACTGCTGACAAAGCCTTTTTTCATGGAAAATTCCAGATCTCTCTAGAGTCTTGGTGTACTATGCCACCTTTTAACAGCTGCTGGCAGCCGCTGCCCACTAGACGTCGTCCGAGGCTCCCCACTTTAATCCGTCCCGCTAAGCCCCTCCAAACATACATCACGTCAAGACTCCGTATCCGAGGACTCCTCACACAGCCCGTTTCAGGTTTCGGCAGCTTCTACTCTCTTGCTCGCTCTTGAAACAGCCCCAAGCGCTATGGTCAAACCCACTGCGGCGGATTCCCCAGTCTTGGATTCCTGGGAAGACGGCTCTGACACCGAAGCTACCCCCTCCAAGTCTCCGCCCAAGCCAGCTGCTACAAAAGATGCGCATCAACTCGAGAAAACCACCGACATTCCGGCTATCAAGCCTGACTCAGCCCCCGCCGACGACTGGCACAGATTTAGTACACCTTACTCGTCTGCTCCCTATACTTCTAGTCCTGCTACAGCATCGGCATCTGTGCAGCGACGCCCCGAAAAGACAGACGCTGTGGCTCGTCGCATGATTGCCGGGGCCCTAGGAATCAAACCTCCTAAGCAAACAGAGGAGCAGCGAACATATCATAAGGCGCTACTGGAGCGGGAGAAACTACAGCGTCAAGAGGCCCGTGAAGCCAAAAAACGAGAACAGGAGAAGGTCACGAAGGCCAAGGAGGCTATTTGGAACGACTGAATTAGAATTTCTATACAGATACATTGTCCTCGGTAAACTGCAAAGCCGATCTTTAGATCGTGACCTCGTCCTTCCCCATATGGTGCTCATGGTTCGTTATTCTTTTAGCCTTGTCGGCAAATCGTCGGCTGATATCTACTTGCTTCATTCAAGTCATAAAGTTAGAACTTGGACGATGAAAACCTGTCACTGCTTTATCCGGCAGACCTCAGCTCCCTCGCTACTTCTAATCATGGCCGCTTATATATATCCGACCAGGCCCTATGCTTTTATGCGTGCTGTAAACACAGCAAGGCTAGAAGTCCCACAATGTCAAACATGGCGTAGGACATATTCTACCCCACCTCCATCAAACCTGGTATATCCAAACTCCAACACATCAGCACACAAGGATATGCGGTCCTTCCTCAACTACGCCTCAAGAACAGGACTGGACCCTAAGTCTACCGTCTTTGTAGGGACGTACTACGAGTATCTTGTCAGAAACACACTTGCCTGCTACGGATTCGACCTTCGACGCATTGGGGGTGCTTGTGACGGCGGAATCGACCTCCTTGGCGTCTGGACACCACCATCCGCCAAAGCCCCGCTGCATGTCATTGTGCAATGCAAGGGCGGTGGCCAGGCCGTTGGCCCCCGTCTAATTCGAGAGCTCGAAGGCGCCTTTGTCAGTGCCCCAGCCGGCTGGCGAGGGGACAATGTCCTTGGCGTATTTGTCAGCGAGAGTTCAGCCACTAAGGGCATGCGTGAAGCCATGGTGCGCAGCAAGTGGCCCATGGCTACTATTACATGCACGACAGAGGGCGGCGGTGCCTTGCGTCAGCTCTTATGGAATAAGGCGGCCGATGCGATTGGTCTAGACGGGCTTGGCGTTAATGTTAAGAGGTCTGTAAAGGAAAAGAAGGAGCTCCTAGTGTTGACATGGGAGGGCCGGCCAGTGCGACTGAAACCCGCACCAGACGTAGTATAGTGAATTTTTAGTATTTAGACAACCTAATAGGAATGAAGAAAAAAGCAGAAACCGAATAGTCGTTCTGTGCCCGTGGTGATACGCTATATGAATAGGGTTGTAGTGCTAGGGTTGGTTAGCATACTCTGACCCGCTAAATTGCTAGCATTCATCTCCGTCCTGACTTTTGCGACAAGGTCTTGCCCTCAACTTCATGCGCTTCCTGGTTACCCCATTTCTACCTATCTAAATACGCCGCCAAGATGAGCGACAATTTGACACAGTTACAAGATGCTGTTGACCAGGTATGGCACGAGGCAAATCCACTCAGCGCGACACGGTTAAGCCTAGAATAACTAATCTGTACATGAAACCCTACGAACGAAAACAATAGCTCGCGCAGCAATTCGTTGCTTGTATACATTTTGTCAACAAACGTCACGATTTAGAGCTTCTCGACGAAACAGATCAAGTGCGCGATGGCAAGAACGAAGTCGAAGAGAAAGAAGGTGGGTGCTCGACCAGCTCAGGTTGCCTCGTCTGATATTGAACAGTACCCTTTTTGTAGTTGGGCCTGCTAATAGTGCTAACTGTCTACACTTCTTGCTTCTGACTACAGTTGACCCACTCCCGGCTGAAGACTTCCGTGCCGGCCTGGTTGAGCTGGCACGCGACCTCATCCTCACCGAACAACAGATTGAAGTGCTGATTTCCAGCCTACCAGGGTTGTCGAGTACAGAAAAAGACCAGGAAGTGAATATCCGCGAGCTAGAGGAGGAGCTACGTGCGGCGGAGGCACAACGTCAGCAGGCTATCAAGGAGAAGGATGCTGTGCTTACAAATTTGGATAGAGTCATTATGAATATTCGTAGGCCATGAAGAAAAAAAGGATACGGCCCATGGCAATGGTTGAGGTCTTGCCTGATTTCGGCGCTCAAAACAGTACGAAGGGCAGTCCCTGAGGGGAGCAAAGAAATGGAGAAAGCAGCGAGAAGAAGTAGGATAATGATATTTGACAGGTTTTTTATTAAGACAAGTAAGTATCTAGTATCTATCTTGAATAGAGGGTATGGGTGAGTACATGTTTATAGGCAGGTTCAAATAATATGCATGAATGGGTATCGGCAGCTTCGTCTTTAAGGTGAAGCATTTTTAGACTTGAAAAACTGGGGGTAGACATCACGTAGCTGGCTTAGATGGGTGATTTGAAACTGTGAAACGGGCGATGCAGGCCCGCCGTCGCTGTCCTCGACTAGATGAGCGGCTGTCCAGCCAATATCTTTAGCTTTCCTGCAATTGATTTCAGAGTCATCTATATGTAGTAGCGGGGTTAGTTGCTCCATTGATAATAGTATGGGTGGTAGGATTAGGACCAGGCAAAATACATACCAACAAAATAGCAGTCAGACATCTTCTCCACTCCGGCTTCATTCATGGCTTTAGCAAACGATGCCTCCTTGGGCTTGCAGACAAGAGGCACGCTCCCATAGTCGCAGTACGTTAGGCCTTCAAACAGATCTTCAATTCCAAGAAGCTTGACCACACGTCGGCCGTGAGTGACGTAGGCATTGGTAAAGAGCCATAACCGAACTTTGCTACGATCAATGTCCTCGAGTAGCGCGCGTAGCCCTGGGTTGGGTGTGATGATGTCTTCCAGGGGCAGCGCATCGTCAACTTTAGCGTTGTAATCCAGAGGGTCAATTTGATGGTGCTTGACGAGACCTTCAATTGCGAGGCCGTAATTGGTGTAGTATTCCTGGTGTAGTCGCACAGCTTCGGACCATTCCAAGTCTAAATGGTTGGCAAAATACTCGGTAATGAGCTTGGCCATATGGTCATGGACACGAGCACTCTTGGAGTAGAGGCAGTTGTCGATATCGCTAGGAGGAGAGGGCGGTGTTAGTCGAGAGGTGGGGTCTTGGGCACACATGAACATGACAGACTTACAAGAACAAGACTGGCTTGGAAGCCTCTGAAACGTCGTTGGCAGTCATTTTAGTGGTAGAAGAGAAAGAGGGGAGTGAAGTCGAGTGAGAAAGAAATGAGGGAGAAATGGAGGATAAAGGAAGCAACCGAGAGTCGTGTGAACGTAAGGACCGCGAGTTACATGAATTGCGTAGGCTATATGTATAGTAGCTGCAGTGGGTCAATGGGAAGGCCCCTTTAGTTACCGTGTTGTTAACAACCGAATTTAGTGTTGAAGCTATGCGGCGGTCCGAAAAGTAGAAGCGAAGAGCAGAAGGGCGCATACGGGCTTAGATGAAAGAAGATTACAGGGCTATATGCACGGCTCAAGAAGATGACAAGACTTGGCTATTAGAGCTAAAACTGCGTCATATAGGCCAAGTTAGCTTAGCGTTGGGCGAAGTTAGGGAAAGGGGAGATAAGATGATTTGAGTCATACCGGAGCGAAGGCTGAAGGACCTGGCAGAGTATGCTGAGAGATACAGGGGGGGTTATCTCAGACGATACACTATCTGTAGCACAAGCAACCAAATACAGAGCCTCAGACTGACCGTTAGCGCCCTGTTTCGGGCCTAAGTCACTGAAAGGTGCTTGCTATTTCCTGGCCCACCACATTCAGCCTTTTCGCTCGAAAAGTGTCGCCCCAAGTAGCTCTAGGAGAATAGGCCTTGCAATACAGTATGCTCGTCAAAGGGTTTAGTACGCGACCACATTTCAGGTATTCTAAAAAAAAGGTCCTACCCTCCAGGCTGATGAATGAAGCCGCAATCTTGCAGTGGGGGTATGGTACTCGGAACGCCGACCTCAGCAGGGCCTACCAGACGTCTAGGAGGTGCCTAAGCTAAAAGGTTTAGAAGGTTACTGGGCAGAGTCACTGTGATTGTAGGTGGCATAACCTGTGTAATCAATGGGCAGCCCATACATAAACCTATAGCGGTGCAAATAGGATCACGTGACTCTTTGCGCCGCTGGGGGTGCAAATAATATGTGTACTGAATGTCTTTGAGTGAAGAGAGGAGAGAAATGAGATATTGA
>JAXCEX010000388.1:0-11309 GCA_038382965.1 Ceratocystis huliohia
AGGAGAAAAGGAAAGGAAAACTAATCTAAACTAGCTGGTGAGGGGAAGAAGGTTATTGTAGTCCATTCTCTGGGGGGTCCATTAAAGTGGAGCTGGCCTCTATCCTTCTCTAGGCGCAGCCCTTACACTCTCTCGAGTTCCAGTGCAAGCGGATGTCCAGGCACAGCCGCGTACTTCTTGACGTATGCCTGGCGCCTCTTGTCAACCCTGTAGGATTTATATCGGTTCTCCTTCACCCAGAGCCGACATTTGTTCGAGGGATGTTTCGCCTTGCAAAAGACACAAAAGTTGGTTTGGCTCGTTCCCCTCTTTCCGCCTTTCTTGGATTCACTTCCTGCAACAGACGTGAAGACGAGGTCTGCATCTATACCACCCGCTCCGAACTCGTGCCATGCCTTCAAGTTGGCGACCACATCATCGAGGTCAATATGGCCCTGAACTAGCTTCGGTCCGTGAGTGGAGGTATATACATTCCTCCATCCATTCAGGTTCTTGGCGATGTTGGCCGACAAATCTTCCCATATTTGGCGTCCGTTGCGTGCCTGGGGAAGATTGTTTTGCTGGCAGAACTTGATGTCTGCGCACCACTCCGATATCCACCGATCGATGTTGTTGTCCAGAGGGAACACATTTAGTCTCCTCATTGCTTCGTGGTACGTGTGGTGAGCAACACTTTCTATGTTCGCCGAAGTCACCTTCAAGATGTCCATGAGCTTGTCCACCGCCTTGTCTGGCCACCACTGTTCTCTGATCTGAGTTGCTATGGCAGGCGAGATGTGATTTTCTATCCAAAGTCGCACTTTTCTCCTGCGGTCACGCTGATCGCAGAAGAAGGGCCAGTCGACTTTATATTGATTTACCCTCACGCTGTGAGATTGGGTAAGCGTTTCTATCGTTCGAAGGTGGCAAGACAACAGTCGTTCGTAGCTGGATACCCTTACTCGGGTCGGTGTAGGATCTGACTCCTCCAATCTAGCGCGTTGTCGTGCTGGCATGCGGGCTCGGCGAGCTTCTTCTTCCGCATCCGCCCTGGCGGTGGCCTCCCAGTCTTCATCATCGATTAAGGTGGCATTTGGGGGAAGGGTAGGTGCTGGTGGCTCATCCGGCACGCTTGGCTTTTCCGGTTCCTGAGCCCATGCCATTCTCGGATTGGCTTCTGGATCAATGTTTTCCCAGATATCGTAAGATATGGCGACTGCCTTGAGTTCTTCGATGAATCTCGGCCAGTCTTTGACCGAGTGTAGTTGAACGGAACTGGTTGTCGAGTTTGCCATTGTGATGGTAGTTCAAAGTAAGAGGGAAGTTTTTGAAAATAAAATAAAGTAAAAGTGTAAAAAAAAAAATATAATAAAATTCGTTAGTTCTTCGATAGAGGTTGAGACTCTTAATTGTTGTAGAATTGCTTGTATTACTACCTTTCTCTCTTCCTCCTCCACCCCTGAGTGCTTCGCCTATGAGATATATATACTTGGGGTTTTAGTGACGTGTCCTTTCCTGCCTGTCTGCTTAGTCATGTTCTGACAGTACGAACTATGCGATTGCACCAAAAATATCGACCTTCAAGACAAAACATAGCTTAAAAACACAACAAAACATCTCATTAATTGAAACTAAGTGCTATGCTCTTCCGTAAACACTATGGCAACCATTTGGCATGTTCTTGAGTTATCACAAATTCCACACCGCCTTACCCTCGCAGGCCCGGGCCTTCCCTGACCACCACTTCTGAATAATTCCGCCATGGCCTGAGCATCAACATCTTTCAGATCAATCTTTCTCCTTCTCTCATTTATAGTCATTTGCCCGCTATCCCGTAGCGGAGCCTTTTTGCTCTATGATGCTTGCTAAGGGTCTCATTTGCCTGTGGAAGGATCTGGACCTGGGATTTCAACAAGGTGTTCTGACACATTGTTGCCTTCGTTGTTTTTGAAGATGACTTAAGTGCCTAGATAATTTATGTTGGGCAGCTGCTCTGATACCTGCCAACTCTTTTTGTTAAGATATTCAGGTTGACAATTAGCTTCTAGCACTGTCTTCCGTGTCTCAGAAACCCAAGGGTCGGGGAGCCTGGCCTACTTGCTCGATCGGTGTTGGAGTCCGTAGCCGCACATCAAGCTTTGATATCACGCTTTCTGCATCTAAAGAAATGACCTCTGCGCCTTTGAAACCCCGCTTGATGTTGCTCTCTGTCATATCTGCTTGGTGGGCAGCATCAAAAGACAGAAACAAGTTATTCTCGGAAACGTGGGTGATCGAGCACGTGATTAGATGCTCGATTTCTCGGCCATAGGCCGGCCTCCTTGAGTGGCCCAAGACACCCGAAATCAAGAGGCTGAAGAAAGTGGGAGGAATAAGCTGGTGTACACAGTGTGAGTGTGATGATGTGGTTGTCTGCACAAAATTTCTCGAACCCGACTGAGTAGTGGCCTTCAAGCCGATCAAGGATAAGGAGCCGATAGGGACTTTTTGATGCGGCCCTTGTATGGTAATAGAAGTGACTGACCCCTTAAGACCTGTATCATAGTCGGTCCACCCATTATGAGTTGTGGCAATAGCCCAATCCACCGGCAGGTTACTTTCTTGGTACCAGCTGGAGAGGTGATGTTGGCCCGTAACCACGATGAATGGTGCGACCGTCCGGCCTTCAGCATGGATTACCTGAATAGCTGTGGCCCATTCCAGGTTTCCAGGCTGCAATGATTTAGCCTTTCCACGCCTTTCTGTACCTGCGATGTCAGTTCCACTAGCAATGAGACCCATCATAAAGCCAGCCTCGTCAAAGTTGTAGATGTCCAGCTAGCCTGATATCATATTTTGCGATTGTGTCCTCCACAAGCGTAAAATGGCTGCGAACAATGGCTGGATCTTCGAATATGACCCTTTTGTAGTCGTATCTGCGATTAAACTGGGTGTTGAGGTCTGGCTGTCGCTTGACAAAGTTGGAAGCCCAGCGCTTGCTGACGGGTGGCGCGTTGCGGTCGGCGAGCAGTCGGTTGGCCATTTCTTCAACACCACGTAGTTGTGGGGGAAAACCTCGCTAATCCAGGCCAGGAACAAACTTGACAATGACCTGCTCTTTTAGATGGGATAGTCGCCGCGAGTTGGGGATGGTATTGAGTTGACATTGAATGCCATTTTGCCAGTAGCCCAAGTCAAGATTGCCAGGATTCCTGACCCTGATCCAGTTCATCGAAACATTAGGGTTAGCATTAGACATAATGGGCCTTCTTCCAACGCTCATGTGTTTGGTCTAGACATGGTAGTGATAGATATAAATTGGTTGATATTCGCTCTTCAAGCAAGAATCAGGTAGACAACAATCAACATCAAAAATCACACATTTCTTCTTCTCTTCATTGTAGGACACTCAGTACGTATTGTTCAGGGGTGTCATTAACCTAGGGCAGGATTACTAAGATATCTGACCCTGATCCAGTTCGGCTGAACGTTAGGGTTAGCATCAGATACAATGGCCCTTCTTCCAAGGCCCGTGTGTCTGGTCTAGACATGGCAGTGATGGATGTATAAATCGGTTGAGATCCGCTCTTCAAGCGAGAATTAGTTAGACAACAATCATCATCAATCAATCTCTCATTTCTCTCCTCTCTTCACTCAAGGACATTCAGTACGTCCTCCCAATATTTACTGTTAAGGGGTCTCTGGGTAAATCTACTTGGTCTTTGAAGCGCCACCCTTGTAAACGGCATTGCAAGGACCCCGAGGACAGTGCTTGAGTACAGCTCACGATCTGAATACCTCAAGAGACGAGTGAGGTGGCATCAGAATAGCTCCCCTTCATCGATTCTTGAGGCGCTTAAGGCGTTTTCAAAAGGAACAAAAGCAATAATGCATCAGAATGCCGTATTGAAGTTCGACAACCAGATGCTTCGACAGGCAAATGTGAGTGTTATTGAGCAACGTAAAGCGAAAAAAACCCGAATACGAAATGGAGGCAAGGTAAGTATAGGAGAGTATAGAGATGAGTTTGATCAAACAGACATTGATGCGTAGGTCATGGCGGAATTGTCCAGAAGCGGTGGTCGGGGAAGGTCGGCCCGGCGAGGGAAAGGCGGTGTGGAAAGTGTAGTAAGGCTTGTCATAACTCAAGAACATGTCAGATTATGTTTGAGATATCTATAGAAGAGAATAGGAATGAGTTAGTTTTAGTTGATAAGATGCTTTATTCCTTCTTTAGAAAAGAATCATTAGGGTGGGTAGTAAGGAACAGGGAGCTCATTTGTAATTTACGCCCGTCTAAGTCTAGGGGACAATGCTGAGGCACCAGATTTGTAATTGCTTGTCTTGGCATGATGTGCAATTAGCGCGATGCAGATAAGCGGGCGATGGTCTTTCATTAACATTCCGAATCAAATTCGCATTAGAAAAGCTATAATCTATTTGATCAAATAAAATTGATCACTGTACTATTATTGCTTGTTGACCTCGATTGCCTCCGACAGGTCCTTTGCACTATGTCCGGTCCGGTCTTTGCGCAAGTACCCCACTGCTGACTGAGCTTGTCCTGGTTGTGACCGTCGGCAACCACCTCTCGAGCATTCAGCTATTACCTACACATCAGTATCTACGTGACCAGTTGATCGTAATGCTTCCCTTATATTTAAAGGCCCTGTTGTCTGTATCATGGTCCTTTTGCCCCTCCGGCGCCGCCCTAGAGTGTTATTCTTGATCAAGTTGTCGAACCGTTTCCTGTACTAAGTTCCATCTCGTGCATGGTAGCTACTACTACTTTCTCAAAGTACTTCGGGGCTTCAATTATTGACTCATAAAAGCTACTCCTTGATTGTTGCATCCTTCCTTGCAACTACTTGGTATGGGATGGGGCGTCCAGCACTGTCCTTGGGGTCTTTGCAGTCCAGGGGGTCGATGATATCGCGAGCTCTATGGGAGGCGTAGGAGTCCGTGGCTGCACATCAAGCTTCGAGATGACCGTTTCTGGGTCAAAGTGAGCATGCCTAGCTCCTCCGAGCACTCCGTTGATATTCCTTTCTGTAATAGAAGCTTGGTGTGCAAGAATGAGTCTTATAGAGATCATTAACCAACATATAGACGTGTCTCTGCGTATTATATCGTAGAATTGGTCAATATGTAACAGTTTGCGCATCATATAGATGGTGACAGAAAACGGGAACTTCAATTATCAGTAAACCTCACTATCCCCCTCATCTATAAACCTGAGATTTACAGGTAGTGTTTATCTTCAATCAAGCATTAGATATATGTAGAACAATATCAATAGTCATTTATTCCTTCTTGTTGCCATTCCAAGGACATTCAGTGCGTCCCCCTGATATCTGCCGCTAAGGCTATAATGTGCAAGTAGTGGCAGATGATATAAGCTTGACCAGAGTATCGGGGTGGTCCTGGCTTTGCAAGTGCCTCTACATATCTGACAATAAAATCGCATGAAAACGTCTTACTATTGATTCATATAGGAAACGCGAAAAGCGCGACAAATTGTACAGTATGAACTGTGAGTAGACAGCAGTCTAAAATGTAGCTATTAATCGTGAAAATACATGGTTACCTTGAGTTTACAAGAGAAGTTTGAACAAAGGACGAATAGGTATACAACCTAGTCCGTAATCCATTACTTCCAGAAGTATTCTATTTTAGCCAAAAGCTCGTAACAAGTAAGCTTCCGGAAGCCTATACAAGGACGTCTATGGTGTATGTCGTCCATTGCCTAGGAAAGCTTTTGTGATGTAGAATTATTCATGGCTTTACATACGGGACCAAGTTTTGCTGCAGAATCTACTCACGTATGTATATAAGACCTTTCCTTTCTCCATGGCCATTAGCCTTTTTACTACTTCTTCACATCTACCTCAGTTCTCTCCCTCCACACACTGATCTTTAAACCTTCACTTCCACTTTATACTTCTCTTCGTTCATCTCGTCTTGGCAAGTCTCAACTTCACTTCTACCAATACCTCAACTAAGAAAATGAAATCCTGGACTGTTACCTTCCTCCTCGCCCTTGCTGGCACTGCTTTTGCACTGCCTGCTGTTGAGACTCCTGGTGCTGAAGCCGATACCCATGGTAGAATTGCTGCCAGAGGCTATACGGACTGCTGCAAATGGTACAAAGCCTGCTATTGTACAGACGATTTCGATGGCACTCGACGTGCCGTGGATTCGGACAACTGCAGTGACGCAGCCACCTGTGAGAAGTCATCACTGCCCCCGCAACTCAGAGGATCCAAGTTTTAGTCATGAGGCACACTTCTCTGGTTAAATCATTTGTGTGGCTATACACATGCACACAGGTTTTCCAGTGTTCGAAATCCACAAAACAGCCTCTGCATTATGCTGTCTAGGCTCACAGTTTCTCTTATTTTCCTTACCATTTCATAAAATAAACAGTACTTGATCATAACTTAGACTCTCTTATAATTGGTGAATGCCATCACATCAAGTGCTTCAATCGGTAAATCTTTGCGATACGTATCCAATTAAGCAATATCACTGCATCCAGCCGCATGTTGTGCAACATCTTCAACTTTCTCTTCCGTTACAAAACAAGAACACAGGGATTCCATTCAAGCAAATTACTTTAGTCCGGCTACACTATTCTTCCTAATGATTTTAGTGGTTACTTGCTAGCCTGTAGTATCCCGAATAATCTCGGTGCACATTTTGCAATGCCTTTCTTTCTCGTCATGTTCGTTGAGGGTGGTTATGTGTGTCTTGAATGAGCCTTGGCTGACTGCTAATTTATACGTTTCAAATATGTGGTAAACACCATCCGCAGTGCCTACAAAATTAGATACTTACCAGCTAATTTTCAAAACTATACCCAATATTTATGAATCCGCATATAATCAAGCCTCCGAGTCGGAAGGTTTGTGAACTATTATTCATAGTGAATATTAGGAGGACGCACTAAATGTCCTCGAAAGAGAAAAAAACGCAATGAGTAATTCTTGATGATTACTGTGTCTATCTAATTCATGCTCTAAGAGGGCATCTCAGCCATAACTTCCATGTCTAGACCAAACACATGTGCCTTAGAAGAGGGCCGTTCATGTATGATGCTAACTGTAGCATCAAGGCGCACCAGATCCAGATCACGGCCAGCAATTCCGGTAATCCTGACTCAAGTTACGGACAATTATGTAATGTGTAGTAACTGGAACTGAGTAATTACACCTCTATCACGCTACTCATGTCGAAATAACATAACCTGGTTGATAATTGCGATGCAGATATGTGGCCGACGGACCTTCATAAATGTTCCGAATCAAATTCACAAAAGAAACACCTCATTCTATTAGATCAATTAAAATTGATCACTGTACTATTTTTTGCTGTTGACCTCAATTGCCTCCGACAGGTCCTTGCACCATGTCCAGTCTTACACGAATATTATTCCACTGCCGAACCTTTCCCCCTTGTGACGTTGAGCCATCATGTCTGGAGGATTCAGGTATTACCTGCCCACCAATATCTACCTAATCAATTGACTGTAATGCATCCCCTGTAGTTGAAAGCCCTTCTTTCTGTATCCTAGATCCTTTTCCCTTTTGGCGCCCCCCTACAGTCTTATTACCTCGCTCAAGTTGCCGAACCCTTTCCTGTACCAAGTGCCATCTCGTGCATGATAACAATTGTTGCCTTCTCGAAATAGTTTACAACTTCCATTCTTGATTCAGAGAAGCTGCTCCTGTTATTTCTAATCCTACCTTGCAAACACTTGGTATGAGATTGGGCCTCTAGCACTGTCTTTGGGGTACTTGCGGCCCAAGGGGTCGACGGTACCGCCGCCTCCACGGGGGGCGTAGGAGTCCATGGCTGCACATCAAGCTTTGAGATGACTGTTTCTGGGTCAAAGGGAGCACGCCCAGCTCCTCTAAACCTCCCGTTGAAATTGCTTCCTGGAATAGTAGCTCGGTGTGCAAGAATGAGTCTTTTAAAGCTTATCAACTAATGTGTAGATAAGCCTCTGCTTAGTGTATCACAGGATAGGTCGATGTGCAAAACTTTGTCCATCATCCAGATAGGGGCAGGGAATGGCAACTTTAATAATTAAGATACATCACCCTCATCTCTAAACCTGAGATTTACACATTGTTTTTATCTGTTTATTTGTTGATTGAATTAGGTGTGTATAGTATAAACTTGTCAGTAACCTAAGTCGAGGTAACGAGTATTGCTGACGCTGACCAAGTAGCCAAACGTCAGGGCTAGTATTGAACATGAAGGGTCTTGTCCAATATCATGTGCTCGTTCAATACACTGTAGTGATCGATATAGGAATCAGTTGAAATCTGCTCTTCAATCAGGGATTAGAAATAGATAGAACAACATTAATAGTCACTTCTTCCTCCTCATTGCCTCTCCAAGAATATTCAGTGCGCGCCCCTAATATATACCGTTAAAACTGTAATGTGCAAGTAGTAGAAGATAATATTAGCTTGACCGGAGTATCGGGGTAATGCAAAGCATGCAAGTGCCTCCACATGTCTGAAAAAACAAGCCATCAAAAACATTTTGCAATTGATTTATATCGGGAGCCCCGAACATGTGACACGATGTACAGTATCAATTGTTAGTAGACCACAATCTAAAATGTGGCTATTAATCGTGAAAATAGATGGTTACCTTCAAATCACAAGAAAGGCTTAAACAAAGGAGAGTTAAGTGTACGATCTAGTACGTAATCCATTACTTCCACAAGTACTATATTATAGCCAAACGATCATAACAAGCAAGCTTCCAGAAGCCTACACACAGGCCTCTATGGTGTATGTAGCCCATTTCCTAGGAGAGCTCTTGTGATATAGAGTTATTAATGGCTTTACATACGGGACCAAGTTTTGCTAAAGAATCTACTCACGTATGTATATAAGACCTTGCCTTTCTCCATGGCCATTAGCCTTTTTACTACTTCTTCACGTCTATCTCAGTTCTCTACCTGCACACACTGACCTTTACCTACCGTCCTTTAAACCTTCACTTCCACTTTATACTTCTCTTCGTTCATCTCGTCTTGGCAAGTCTCAACTTCACTTCTACCAATACCTCAACTAAGAAAATGAAATCCTGGACTGTTACCTTCCTCCTCGCCCTTGCTGGCACTGCTATTGCACTGCCTGCTGTTGAGACTCCTGGTGCTGAAGCCGATACCCATGGTAGAATTGCTGCCAGAGGCTATACGGACTGCTGCAAATGGTACAAAGCCTGCTTTTGTACAGATGATTTCGATGGCACTCGACGTGCCGTTGATTCGGACAACTGCAGTAACGCAGCCACGTGTGAGAAGTCATCACTGCCCTCGCAACTCAGAGGATCCAAGTTTTAGTCATGAGGCACACTTCTCTGGTTAAATCATTTGTGCGGTTATACACATGCACACGGGGTTTCCAGTGTTCGAAATCCATAAAGCAATCTCTGCATTATGCTTTCTAGGCTCACAGTTTCTCTTATTTTCCTTACCATTTTCATAAAATAAACAGTATTTGATCATACCTGAGATTTTCTTGTAACTAGTAAATTCACGACACCAAGTGCTTCAAATGTTACGTCTTTGTAATAAGTATCCAATTTAGCAATATCACTGCATCAAAGGACATCTTGTCCAACTTTCTCTTCAGTTTTTGTCCAAGTCGCAACAGCACTTATAAAATCAGAAGACATGCACTCTCGTCAAGCAAATCCCTTCAGTCTAGCCACACCATTTCTCTTAATGATTTCAGTGGTTGCCTGCCAAGTTATACTACCCTGAATGATCTCGATGCATATTCTACAATGCCTTTTTTTCTCACCATGTTCGTTAAGAGTAGTTAGGTGTGTCTTGAAGGAGTCTTGTCCTACTCGTAGTTTATACCCTTCATTTATGGGTGTATACCATCCCCAGTGCTTTGAAATTTAAATACTTGCAAGCCAAGCTATCAGAACTATACACTATATTTACATATCTTGATATAATCAAGCCTCCGAGTTGCAAGGTTTGTGAACCATTATTTACCGTAAATATCAGGAAGACCAATTAAATGTCCTTGAAAGAGAAGGAGAAGGAACAAATGATTTATGACGATGATTGAGTCTATTTAATTCTTGCTTGAAGAACGGATCTCAACCATCACTACTATGTTTAGACCAAGCACATGGGCCTCGGAAGGAGTGTTAGTTGTATCGCAATGGAGTGTTTTACTCTTCACTTGGTTTCTATGTTCTATCTAGCAACATGAATTCTGAAGAATGCCATCCTTATAGGTCAGATACGCCTTGTGTACCAGTAGTATCTTATGGCGTTGGCCCTCCAGGGATAGAGCCGCTGGAGTCTCGGTATGCCTCCTTCAGGATTGGGGTTTGTGGCATATAACTTCACCTCGCAACAACAAGGTTGTTTATGTTCGATGCTAACCCTGGCGTTAAGACGAACTAGATCAGGGTCAGCAATCCTGTTAAACCTGACCCAGGCTACCGCCTGTTATGTTTTGTGTGGTAATGGCGACTGAGTAATTATGTTTATGTTATATCACACCACTGATGTCGAGATAATGGGATGGCTTCGCTTCCTTTTACTTAAATCGTCAATATTGGTTTGTACAATTATGAACTTCACTATTCACCATTTGCTTTTCGTGCTTGAAATTCTGCGCACTCCGCCAACCTTTCCTCCTACAAGAGTCCATCCGATCTGCTCTCGTTTTGACATCATCAAATACTACGACATACTCTACTTAAACTCAGACACCACACAACGACGAGGACATCGATAACCTACAAACAATGGATCGCGAGGACGCGACGGCCGGTGCTCCTGCGGCCCCCCCCGTTACCGACATAGACACAATCCACGTGGACGTCGTAATGGACACCGACGTTCAACCGGTACCCGAGGCAGAGCCGGCGCGTGCCAACAAAGTAGAAAGAGCGCAGCAGGCCGCCGCGGTGAAGAAAACACCAATCGCGAAGCACGCTACGGCGGCCAACCCCACACCCAATCACAACAACGGGGAGAAATACGGGGGCCTGCGCACTGAGAAGGGGCGTAGCGTCGCGTCTGTCAATAGGTTCATTGAGCACGAAACGAACAGGATTAAAGCCAAGCGAGAGGCCCTCTATCCCCTTGCCGGCGACATGACTGAGGTCCTTAACAAAGCTATTGACAAGTCCATGGCGACCCGGGATTAAAGCAGCCAGCCGCCAACATGTCTCTGCACTTCCGGAATGAACTCTGGAGCATCTGGGGTTATGCCCTCATAACACCCCCCACGCCTTCATCATCCCACATCCTAACCCCCCCCCCACCACCACCCGCCCACACACACCACACAACACAC
>JAXCEX010000389.1:0-11130 GCA_038382965.1 Ceratocystis huliohia
AGTCAAAGAGAAGACAATGCTTCCATATTGTACACAAGCATGTCTGCTTGGCCTTGTTCGTGGTCTATCTTTTGACACTTCATGTCCTAACTACCACATCCACAAAAATGCACTACTACAGTCATCTCATACTAAGCCACAAGGAGAACATCAAAAACATTCCATTCATGGGGCTGACGTCTGTAGACTTATCCAGGAACAGATCGCGATCCATCCTGAAAACAACTGCACTCTTCTCTATAATGAAGGTCTGTACGGCGCAATTGGATGTTTGTTTAAGCTGTCGATTAATGGCTATGGGTACACGTTTGTTGCTAAAGGTGTCGAGTCACACAATGTGCGCCGACTGAAGCGAGAGACGCGTATTTACAACTATCTGCGCCAACACCAAGGCTCCCTGATTCCTGTTCACCTCGGTCTAGTCAAACTGCTCTCGCCATATCCGTTCATGGCAAGGTTTACGACACTCTCGCACTTAATGCTGATGTCATATACAGGCAAGGCACTTCACTATGGGTCGTCCTTAGATCAACAGAGTCAGGAACTGGGCCGTGATCTGAACCAGGAAGTTGAAGATACCTACCAGAAGTTACAAGACTGGGGGCTGAATGACCAGGACCACGATGTATGCAATGCGACATGGTGTGAGGAAACACAAAGTGTGATGAAGATTGATTTCGACCACTGTGTTTTGGACATGGACGTTTATGAGGCAAAGTTAAAGGCCATCGAGGGCTGTTTGGAAGGCTCAAGTACTACCAGGAAAAGGAGTATGGTAGGTAATCATCATTATGGGCAATTAGATGATGATGAAATGGGCTCTATAATAGACGTAGAGCCGGTATTGAAACGAGCTAAACATGTGGAGGGGTAGCGTGATTGATAAAACAGCCATGAAGCTTTCAGCGACATTCCCACAAATAATAGTACCATTACATCACGTCCCACCCTAGATGCCCACCTCATCCTGTTTTTGATGAGCAGATTCATATGCTCTTACCTCGTAGAGCGCCTTGAGCTTCAATCCTGACCACTCTTAGATGTACTACAATTCTTTTCACCCTTACTGCCCTAACACCAACTTTCCTTCTAGGAATTTTATGGCTGCAGCTATATAACCCAGCGCTGCTGTCTCATGAGAACCGTAGCCTATTATATCCGATATCCCAGTACGGTCAAGTGTGTTTCGCCACTCCTTGTCTGGCAGGTCAGAAGTTTATAGCAATAGTGCCCCGGACTTTCCTTCTCATACTTGGACATCCCAACTACTGAAGATATGGTGCCTAACTTACTCAAGACATTCAGGCTCCCAGCTCCTTACCTCAGTCTTACTCACAATTAGAATCTGAACCTAATAGCCTTTGAATAGATATGACAGCTCGAGAATAAAAGCCAGGCTTTTACGGAGGGGGAAATTGAAACAACGACTTGAGAAAAAACGAAGTACAAATTAAACTACCAAAAACACGGGAAAACTCGAACCTACCTAGTAAATGCAAAGCAGATAGCCGCATATATCACATGATCACCATATTTTCAATCGTGCTGAATGGATATGTTCGAACATGCTCATTCATGAACAGGATCGTGGGATCTTTAGTGTTATATCATTCAGATTTCTGTCAAGCACTAAGGTTAGGGTCTTTGCAGCCGAATGTTACACACATTCTTTGTGAGTACGGTGTATGGAAGGATTCTGGACTGTGCTCTTAGACAAGCACTCATAGCTTCATGCTGTTCAGGAGTGTTGATGGTATTTGAAATAGACAACTATCTACAAATTATTGGATGAAAGCTCTATCCCGAAAGAAGCAGGGTGATTAGTGATGAAGCAAAAGTCGACAGTATGACTTGGCTAAAAGCTGCTTAGAACACACTAGTGTTCCTACAGAAGAATATAGTGTCAGTAACCTAGGTCAGGATTACCAAGATATCTGACCCTGATCCAGTTCGGCTGAACGTTAGGGCTAACACCAGACATAGAGGACCTTCTTCCAAGGTCCATGTGTTTGGTCTAGACATAGTAGTGATGGATGTATAAATCGGTTGAGATCCGCTCTTTAAGCGAGACTTAGTTAGACAAGAATCACAATCAATCAATCTCTCATTTTCTCTCCTCTCTTCACTCAAGGACATTCAGTACGTCCTCCTAATATCTACTGTTACTAACTAATGGGCAGTATTTTACTCTTTCACAGATAACTTGAAAAATATATCTAGCATGCCCACGCATCATGCCTACCCAGTTGTGCCCATGTTCCACAGCGCATTTCCTTTAGTTGAGCCAGCCCTTTTTGGCCACAACCCTTCAGCAGTTTGGCTATTACTTGCTTATTGATACCCTACTACTCGCTTAACTGCATCTTTGCATCTTAGGTCATTAATCTTCTACCATACGGCTAGATCTTGACCGCTCTCCGCTACCGGCTACGGGCCTCATTTGGCCATCGAAGAGTCTAGCTCCTAGACGTCAATCATGCCATCTGATACATTTTCACCTTTATTAACTTGGGGAATAACTCTAGTAACCTCTTACGTGATAGATGTTGGAGTCCATAGCGGCAACAAAATCCTTGGTGTGGCATTTGTTATGTCTAAAAGGGCAGCCTTAGCCGCTCTCAAGTCTCCCCTTGATGTTACTTTCCATTGTAGTCACTTAGTGAGCGGTAAAGAGGGTTGGAAGGAAATGAGATACTAAGCCAGCGCCGGAGGGCAAAAACGACCCGACTACAGACAAAGGGGCCCATGATAGCAGAGGAAGGAAATCAAGCTATTAATCAAATGGATACGGATGTGCAGGTAGTGGCTGAATTTCTAGGAAGAAGGTTAAAACCTTTGTTTCACTCAATGTACATGTACGTTATGGTTTTGAAACTTGACCGGTTAGACTCTCTTTGCTAGGGCTGGATAGCTTGGTGGCCGGAAGCGTGGACCTGAAGCGGAAGAGTCTTGCCAAGGGACGACTACAAACTCAAAATAGGACCTCATTCATGGAAGCTAGTACTGTTGACAGTCACGCCTGAACCCTTGATATGATATTCAGAGATAAAGAACTCTGGAAACATTGGTTTCCTGATGAATTCAGGAAGATAGCTGACTGGCACTACATAACTTTACTCAATGGGTGGTCTGATGAACATATTGGAATTGAGCGGCTTGAAAGAATACATTTGCCTCAAACTAAGCACAATGACAAGTCTGATGCCAGATTAATCATCCCACATGGCCATGAGAGTCATGTTGAGGTAATATTTTTGTTTACATACCTAGAGGCTAATGCTAAATGAGCCAAGGACCAATGAATTGCTACATACTTTTAGAGCAATGTTTATTGTTGCCGGCTTCTGGCATATTGCTCCCATGAAGTTCGGCCATTAGATACAGGGGTGTTTAACGCCCCCAAAGTTCTACGTTGCCGAGAACCGGAAAAGTTCGCTTCCCTGGCTGATTCTGCTCTAATGGATAAGGTCAATTTCAGAAGAGTCTATATCAAGGCTCTTAAAGTGGGAGTGGCTGAGTGGAAGATACTCTATGTCTGGAGAATTACTGCGAATTAGCCAATTTCTCGAGCCAAAGCTCTACAGTATCCAGGAACTCAAGACGATAGGCCAAACGACAATCTGAAAAGGACTCCAGGGTGGGCGCCATGTTTCGGGTGGGATGATAGGCCAAAAGCTAGCCTCCACATTCGTAATCTTGGGCCTAATGAAACACCAAAGACGCGGAGACATTAATGCGTGATAGCAAAAGGGCTTGACGCACCGCAGCAGACGTTGACGCCGTATGCGATGAGGAATGCTGGTGTGGAGGAGGAACTGTCGCGTGGCGGCAGATGTTGTAAGTTATTACGCAAATGATTGGTTATCTACAATGCCAGTCATGTGAAGTACGCGCTTAAGGTGGTTGATTTGCATTTTATAGATGGGACCAAAAGATTATGTAACGAGAATAGGAGAACGGGATTCACTAGAAAAATGCTTTCCGTACCATTTTCTAAGCCGCGTCTTTGAGTCTTGTTACATTTTATCGGCCATATTGAATGAAATCTTAATGGAAGAGGCTAGGGCACCCCTGCCTGTTGAGTCTATGCAAGAAGACGAAAGATCTTGTGTATAACAAATTGGTGTACTCTACATACTCTAGGATGTTGATCGCATGGCCCCATGCGGCGGACTGAATAGACGACCCAATAGGCGCGATTCTCACGGCAATTGAATGAACCTTGCTATCTGCGATGAAAAAAACTCAAGTTCATCTTGGACTTACACTGGCAAGGTTTGCCTCTCTAATAGAGTGACTGGTGTGAGCTCAGTGGCTAGTCGAATGTTATTGAAATGTGACGAACGGCAGGCCTGCGGACTCTCGGTTTATAACCAAGTCCGCCAACTTTAGGACTACAAGGAGATTTGGTGACTTTATATGTGCAAGATGACTTTTGCAAAGCGGGATAACATGATAATATAAGTGAGAACTGATCTATCACGCGATCAAACGGCACAATAGAAGGTCCAGAAATGGGGTTTCTTTGAAAAAGACAACCTGCCATCCGCCAATTATCAAATCTGAGCTTGAACTACTGCGAATCTGTCCGTGTTCTCGTCTTTGCCGTGTTCAATAAAAGCTTTTTGTAGGCCAAATCCCGACCTAGGAACGAGGGTGGCTATACTTGCGTGCTACGATATCGTGGTGAACATAGCTGTTATACAGCGTCTTGCATCCATGATATCTTGGGTCTAGTTACAGCGTTTGCAATTATTGGTATAGACATCGGTCTGGGAATGTAGAGATAGCTACTTACGTGACTAAACATGGCCGAGTAGACCTCAGAGCTTTCTAGACATGTGTATATAAAGATGCTACATCTCACACTTGTCGGCTTCTGTTCTCCATTCTTCAGAACCCCAGATTTTTACTTCTCATACCTTCCTCAACTTTACCTACGGCATTGCCCTGCAATTTGATTCTACTATCTTGCCGTTTAATCTTCGTTTCATCTCAATATTTTCGTCCCAACAAGCCTATTAGCGCTCCAGCCAGACGATCCCCCATAAATCACCACTCAGCAAATATGCAACACTGGGCCGTTACCCTACTTCTAGCTCTCGCTGCCAGTGCTATGGCAACCCCCATTCAAAATGTTGGAAAGGGGCCCGAGGTTGATGGAAGTCCCGCTGATGGACTGGAAGGGTGGGACAACTGTGATTTCGTCGACGGCATATGCTGGTGCGCACTCCCAAACGGCAAGCTCACTGTTGCCCCAAATGAAGCTTGCTCGTAAGGGTGGTAGTACATAGAAGCGCTGCCAGCCCGTGATAAAGCTTTCCTGCAATGGAGCTTGTCTTGGCATGCAGGTATTTGGTGTTTTAGACAACGTTTTAGATGAATAAAACCACGCCCTAGGCTACTCTGCCACGACGAATATAAACGCAAATTGTTCTTCCACGGTGATTTTGTCCATCTTGATATGCGTCTATCCGACAAAACTTTAGTCTCAACTCATTACTTTAGCTAGCACCATTCCGAAATTCTAGTATCCTTGACTTTAGAGTTTAGCTACAACTCAGCAGTTTCATAGAAAGACCTTAAGTCAAGGTTGAACAATTTGGTCAACCTGCAATATTCAATGGCGCACTAGTTGTTTACTTGGCTCTGTTGACGCTGCCTTAGATTTCAATATTAGCTGTAGCGTAATGCAGATCGTGCGAATATATGTGCTTTTTAGGAATTAAAGGCGATTCCAATTCAGTTAGCCAGCTAGTTGCGACCTTGTTGGTTTAAACTCAGATGAGGGGGCTCATTTAGCCCCCCATGGGTCAGGGGGCCCCAAGCCATTATGTGCTTGGATCTTCAACTGGCTTGTTTCAATCTTGACCAACGTGCATTATGAGCATGCGTTGCACTTTTGCCTCTTAAGTAATTTTTCCTTTGACAAACCAATTGTTTAACCATTAATTAATGTGCGTGATAAGTGAGTGGGCCAGTCAAGTCAGTGAGTCGAAAAAACCCGCCAACATATAACATTTCTATTTAACAGTAGATATTAGGAGGACGTACTGAATGTCCTGGGGCGAAGAGAGGAGAGAAATGAGAGATTCATTGATGATTATTGTTGTCCAACTGATTCTCGCTTAAAGAGCGGATCTCGGCCGATTTATACATCCATACATCCATCACTACTATGTCTAGACCAAACACATGGACCTTGGAAGAAGGTCCTCTATGTCTGATGCTAACCCCAACGTTCAGCAGAACTGGATCAGGGCCAGATCTCTTAGTAATCCTGACCTAGGTTACTGATACTATTTGGTTAGATGCTTTACAACCACCCAATATGTCAGACTTCAAATGAGGCTAAAATACTTCTTGCATTTTAATCCCTTTAAAATAACCCGAAATTAAGACTCTGGTGCTGTAGAATTGCTTGTCTTCACTACCCTCCTTTCTCCTTCGTCAACCCCTGAGTACTTCAACTACGAGATACACATACTTGGGGTTCTAGTCACTTGCCCTTTCCTGCATGTCCGCTTAGTCATTTTCTGTTAACATCTCCTTGAGCAATATTAAGACTATCATATTGTCCTTGTTTTATACTATCTTCATTTTTGAAACAAAGTAGGTTTTGAGGTAGCCCAACGCCATTAGCATCGCTATTTAAGCAACCATTAGCCTTTCTTTGAGTTAGGCTAAAAGCGGTGGATCATTCGAACACTTACACCGAAAAGTAAATTAGCCCTCAGATGTCCAAGCTTCATAAATCTTTTCTCGATTAAATCAAGATGTTTCAAATCAAAATATTAATGCCGCCTTGAACAACGCGTTTGAGATGTGAGTTTCTCGTAACTCCTTGCTGGGAGCTATTGGTAAAAGCATCATTTCTGACTGAGCAAGTTGTGCGTCAGCTCGAAAAGCAGACTGGCCGGCACTGTCTTGATCGTTGAGTCAAAGTAGGAGGCGAGGTCACACGAACATGCTAAAGGCTTGAAATGGCCCATCCTCAACATAAACGTGGATGCCACGGTCAGAGCCTGTGTAACAGTCTCATCACAAGCCGCCAAGTGCTCGTGAATTCCACGATCGAATATGTATTTATGCCCTTAAACGTCGAATGCTGTGCAGGCAGATTTGCAACAAGCGAGTAAAAGCGTTGTCAAATTGTCCATCGCCCATGTAGGTTTCGTTCTTGACAACATGAGAGATGTCCAGTTTACTACATTGAAGGATCTTCACTCGTCCACCATGTGCGATTTGTAGGAAACAATCGCAGCTAGCGTGTGCATGATAAGCGATTGCGCTAAAATTATCAATACTCGAGACAGAAAAGAGCATAAAAACATCACATAACATTTAATCAATTGGAACTGATCAGTACTACCTTCCCTGGGTATCTAAACAACAACCCAAAATGCTCCTAAATGATGAGCTGGCATATTACAAGAGAATGTGCGGTCACCTGCAGAGTATCTGTCGGGGTTGGCTAAGTGGTGAGTCTCATGCCGACCGCGGATCAGCAGACTGTGACTAGCTGGCTAGTCTTTGGTGTGCTTATTGAAGTGTTTGAGCCACTTGGGGCTTGTATACAAGAGCTTCGGCTCCATTGGAGGCAATCTAGCGCTCGAGTGAAAGCTCCGGTGCTACAAAATGAGACTACCCTAAAGAATCACCGATATCCCACATACACTGCGGGGTATGGCATGTACCGGTTTGATTTTTGTATGGCGGCACCTGGTAGAATTATGAGACATCTTTAAGGGTAAGAAAGAGCACAATATAGAAGGGATCATCTCGTGAGTGCATCAATATAATTAGCCTATGGTAAATTTAGAGAGGAAGGAGATGATGAAATAAAAGGCATCATGTGTCAGCGACATAACCTAGACTAACCAAACCCCAGGTCTGAACCAGAGGAGCCAGTTCTGTCAATCAGAACTAGAACTAGAGCATCCTCCGTCCGAGAACCTCGCCGAAAGCACATGACGCCCACGGCATAACCTAGACTAACCAAAACCCAGGTCTCATCCAGAGGAGCCAGTTCTGTGAATCAGAACTAGAACTAGAGCATCCTCCGTCCGAGAACCCCGCCGAAAGCACATGACACTCACGGCATAACCTAGACTAACCAAAACCCAAGTCTCGACAAGAGGAGCCAGTTCTGTATCAGAACTAGAACTAGAGCATCCTCCGTCCAAGAACCTCGCCGAAAGCACAAGACGCCAGCGGCATAATCTAGACTAACCAAAACTCAGATCTCGACAAGAGGAGCCAGCTCTGTATCAGAACTAGAACTAGAGCATCCTCCGTCCAAGAACCTCGCCGAAAGTACATGACGCCCACGGCATAACCTAGACTAACCAAAACCCAGGTCTGAACCAGAGGAGCCAGCTCTGTATCAGAACTAGAACTAGAGCATCCTCCGTCCGAGAACCTCGCCGAAAGTACATGACGCCCACGGCATAACCTAGACTAACCAAAACCCAGGTCTCAACCAGAGGAGCCAGTTCTGTATCAGAACTAGAACTAGAGCATCCTCCATCCGAGAACCTCCCCCAAAGTACGAAGGGCCATAAGCACATCCCATGGCAACGGCAGCCGTGTCACTTCTAGCACGCTCTGCGTGCACCCAGCGAGCTATGTGCTGGTTGATGCGCCAGTTTTTGCCAGATGGCTAAGCAAGTTCCCAACAACCCTGGACTCCATTGTCTGGGATTGCCGCAGATTTGCGACACGTACTGGTGACCCTTCTGGACGTTGATGGCCCTGGGGAGTCGCTGGTATGCTCTGTGATGTAGCAAAATCGCGTTCATGGGCGTCTTAGCCTCACCAGGATTCTCAGCAGCATCCAGCTCTCTGTAGCGTTCTTCGACGGGGTGGTTGACAAAACCGTCGGCATCAGGGATCTCGATTCCTGGGAACTGGGTAGCAAGCTGGGCCAGCGGGGTTCGAGCTGTGAGGTTGTGGCATCTAGCCTGGCTCTTGGCTCCACGCTTCCTATGAGATGGGGCATTCTCAATTCGATCGATAACGGCAGGGACGGGCGCACTCGAGTTGCTGGGCTCGTCCTCCCAGCGGCTAGACTGAGGCTGTGGCTCAGCAACAGCAGACTATCGATGCAAGCAGAGTAGTTAGCAAACAGCGGTCTTATTGCGATACAAGAAATAGTAGTTACAAGCATACCCCAGAAATGCCGATGTTCTCACCCAAGGCCTGGGAAATGGTGAAATTTAGGGCGGGATACTGCAAGTTACAAGAAGTTAGAAAAAGCCCGAGTTATCATTCCAGTCGATAGAATTACCTCCACTCTATTGTCCTCTGACTCCTGGAAACTGCCTCCCACTCTGTACTGGGGGGAGCAAGTGACGCCCACCGTGATGGAAATATGGTTTGAAAAGTCAGGCTTAGCAGCGTGCATCATCTTGAAGGAAAAGTGAAGAACGATAAAAAATTGAAGTGAAGGAGGTTTTTGAAAGCGGAATGTGAATAAAAGAAGACAAAGAGAAAGATAGTGGAAATGTTCAGAAAGCAACTAATATATGCCTCGGGTTCTTGTTTGCTCACGTTACCGGGCTATCAGAAGAAAAGATGTCTAGTCATGCGTAGCACACAAAGTGTGGTGGGTGGTGATGAATTGTGACAAGAATAAAGATGAAACCAAGGCCGAATCTTCCTCCTTGATATGCCTGTCGGGATGGATGTCGAGGTGTTTCCCTGTTTTCAACGGACGAAACGGAGGACATGGCCTCATCGACAATTTTAAGGCGTTTCCCTTCATCCCAAGCAGCCTTCTGGATATGGAGCCCCAAGTCCTTCCAAGATCATTCGTTGCATCCCCCCTACGCTACTTACACTGTTGAAGGCCCGGCCCAAGATGGGGCAAGCGGTGTGTCTCAAAATACTCAAAGAGCCAGTTGTAATAAATGAGAATGTGTAGCTTGCCGTGATGTGGTAGGATAACTAGAAAACTAAACGTGATGAGGCATGGCTTGGACTTGTTCGTAAACTAACCAACTAGATCTGAGAATAGAAAAACTAAGATTTCGGGTGATCTTTGCCAAATAAAATATACGTGCTCAAGATACGAGGGGAGCACTAGTACTTTTCTATCGGTGGCTGCTACCACCACCGCCATAACCACGCCTAGAGAGAAGCAAGCTGTCCTTGCTTGCCCCCGCCCCATGCTCCTATCCACAAGGTCGAAGAGAATAGCAAATATACAGGTCGATTGCCTGGAAGCTACAGGCTAGCGCACGCTTGTTTCTCACTCCAGGCTCAGCACTTCTGCCAGGCAACTGATAGCTCTTTGCAACAGGCAACCAGACACTAGACACACACGGCGTTGTTTTCCTAATCAAAGATGTGTAACGATGTGTAGCAAATAACTGAGAAGTGTATCTGAATTGAACCAACTGTAATGACTGGGACAAGGAAACTAGGGACGAGGACGCTCGATGGGGGTCTCTCCTCTCTCTTCTTGCTATGGTGTGCTTGTTTCACTATTTGTAGGTAAGCTCTTCCTGAGTCTGCAGGGCTGTCCCTATGTTTAGTGAGGGCCCTAGGCGACCTCCTGTGCCTAGTTCAGACTCAGACAACCTCCAGCCCTAGTGATGTCATACTGGGATGCTCCGTTCATGCCTAGCCTTTTAGATCCTTTGCCCCTAGTGTGTCCAAGGATCCAGACACTAGTCCAGGGTCCCTGACATAAAATGAGCATGAAGTTTTTATTGTGTTCTGTAAGGATCGTGTAACCTCCACTCACGAGCTCAGTGCTCAGCCCTAACACTGTGCCAGTTGCCAAGTCTATCCCTGTGGATCTAGGTCTGCAAAGGCGAGCAGCTAGGGGAGAGCATGTCATCAAGATCAAGAAAATCAAGAAGTGCACGTCAAAATTAGGTGGCCATAACCTTACAAACTAGTAGGATATGACAGATGCATAAGCAGCACAAAATATCGCAAATGATATTCTAGTCAACTTCACCAAGTTCTATCGAGATATTCCTCCAAGTCATTGCTCGGGGTGCACCTTGCAGAAGGTGATGCTGCCGAATCTCACATCCTGTAGGATTCAACGCCACGCTTCCAGTTTACAGGAACCTAAAGCTATGCATGTCAGCTCTTGTTATTGAAGTATGTCGGTAA
>JAXCEX010000390.1:0-10995 GCA_038382965.1 Ceratocystis huliohia
TACATCTAGATCTGGTCGGTGGTCAAAATGCCTTGCCATCTGCGACATCCTCAACAGACTTTCCACTTGCCAACCAGTTCCTGCTAGTAGTCGACGAATTCTCTCTGTACAGATGGGCTTTTCCTGTACACAGCAAGAAGGATGTCTCGATTTTGGTAGAGACATTGCTGGAAAAACTCAAGAATCAGATGGGCCGTTATCCAAAAACGGTGCACTCTGACGATGCCTCTGAGTTTAAAAGCAGTCAATGCATGTTACTAGCAGAACGCCGTGGCATTACATGGAGTCGAAGTGCAGGGTATGCCCATGAACAAAATGGGATTGTTGAAAGAAGCGTACGCACTGTCTGTGAGTCACTATGCGCAACTCACGAAAGCGCAAACCTTCCGAGTAAGCTCTGGCCAGAGACACTGCAAGGCGTTCTATATGTTTTGAACAAGACGGCCAACTCAGTGGTCCAGACATCGCCATATCAGGTACTTTACGGCAAACTACCGGATATGAGTCATCTTTATCCTATCGGTTGCCGTGCGTTTTGACCGATAGAAGGGAGAAAGAGGAACAAGATTGAACCAAAGGCCACTTCAGGCATACTGGTTGGGTTCCACTCCACGAATTCTTACTATGTCCTGGAAGATGGACTTAATAAACGGGTCATTTCGCGACGTGACGTTACGTTTATAGACAGTGAGTTTCCGCTAAAGTCGCAAGTTATGACTCCGAGAAGTCGGGTAGAATTTCCTGTCACCCAGGCGCTGTCTGGCCCCGAAAAGGATATATGGCTCAAAGCTATGCACAAGGAAGTACAGACTCTCGAGTCGTATGGCTCGTGGGAGGTTATCCCAGTGCATCTAGCTCCACGCAGGCCAATGAACAGCAAATGGGTTCTTCAAAAGAAGGATGACGGAACATTCAAAGCAAGATGGTGCGCTTGCGGTTATGATGAAGAAACGTATACAGACATAAGCGCAGAAGTCTTAAATGGTGTATCTCTCAGGATGACACTAGCCCTTGTGGCGTCGCGCGATCTGACATGCCATCATATAGACGTTAAGTCGGCGTTCCTTAATGCAGACCTGGACAAGCCGGAGTACGTAAATCCACCTGCGCACACGGGATTTCCGAAGGATCGTGTACTCAAGCTGAAGAAGGCGGTATACGGTTTAAGGTCTGCTCCTAAGCGCTGGCAGGAGACATTGAACAAACGTCTCATGGTCATTGGCTTCACACCACTGAAGAATGATAAGACGATATTCTACAATGGTCAAACTTGGATTGCAGTGTATGTCGATGACATGCTTGTAGTGTCCAAAGAAGTCAGTGACATACTTGACGTGATTTCCAGATTGTCTCACATTCTACAACTTCGTGACCTAGGCTTAGTGTCATCATTTCTCAGGATCAAGGTCGATCATTCTTCCACGGCCCTCTGTATCAGCCAGAAACCAAAGATCGAAAAAAAAACTAATCGAGAAGATGAATCTCTCTCAATGTCGAAGAGCATCACTACCGATCAGTGACGACAACCTTATCGATCAGGAATCTGAGCCACTCTCGGAAAATGAACACGAACTATATCGGAGTATTGTAGGGTCACTGCTACACACTTTCCTTTTCTCGCGCCCTGACATATCATACGCGGTGATGAGACTTGCGTCAAGAACACACAATCCCACAACCTGTTGTCTCCAAGCACTTAAACACTGTTTGAGATACCTACACAGGTCAAAGGATTATTCGCTCATGTTCCGCAAGGACTCCAACCAAGATATTCAGGCGTCTACAGACAGCAGCTGGGGTAACAACGTCTCCCCACATGCGATTTCAGGCAATGTATTTTTGACAAATGGTACGGCAATAATGTGGAGGGCACGCAAGCAAACGCTTAGAGCGCAGAGCATCTGCGAGGCTGAGTACGTGGCTGCTGCAGGCTTGGCTACTACTGCTACATGGCTGAAGCCCCTATTTGAAGAGATATTTCAGGTCGAGGTGGAAGAGCCAATTGACACACAGATGGACAACCAGAGTGCTCTGGCAGTAGCCAATGGCTCCATGGTATCCACGCGCAATAGGCACTTTCTTATCAAGCAGACATCTCTCAGAGAGGCGATTCAAGCGAAAGTCATACAGGTTACCCCTATGTTCACTCCCAATACTCAATACACATAAATGTCTGTCTATCCTATGTACTAGCTAGTTGATTTCCTGTTATGTTTTTCTTCTTCAAGAAATTCTATTTTAATACAGCCGTTTTACAAACTGTTTTATCTTGTATTTCGTGAAGCCGTACAACAACGATACATGTACGTTATATGATAGATACACCAATAGTTTACCGAATAACTAACAGTAAATATTAGGAGGACGTACCGAATGTCCTAGAATGAAGAGAAGAAGGAATGACTGATTATTGGTGTTGATTATGTCTATCTGGTCCTTGCTTGAAGAGCGGATCTCAATCGATTTATATATCCATCACTTGCATGTCTAGACTAAACACATGGGCCTTGGAAGAAGGCCCTTTATGTCTGACACTAACCTTAAGATTTAGGCGAACTAGATCAGGGTCAGCAATGCTGATAATCCCGACTTGGGTTACTGACAAGAACGGAGGTTAAGAATATAAACAAGGAAAAACATAGCAACATAGAAATAAATAGGGAACGGACTGATCAATCAGTGAAAGAAAGATAATAGCAAGGCAAACATATTCTAAAAACTACCGCACAACAATCGCCACTAGCTCAGCGTGTTGTTGTTCCTGCGTAGCCACATCACCTCCTCAACAGATCGCAATCGCTCCCGACGCACCAATCCAGCCTCTTCAACAGCGGCATACACAGTAACCTTTCCAGCTACCCGCTGCCATACAGCAGCAGACTCTCTTTGCAAGACCTGGGCTTGCGGCAGATTTCGGTTCCTTGGTCAAGCCTCGCGAGCAGCTTCAAAGCAGCTAGGTGATCGCAGATACTAACGTGGGCCGGTCGCTAAGCGGATCTGAACCCTATGACCAGGACACGCCCCGACCTGAAACCTAGCCCGACTCTTGTGTCTGATACATCAGATAGCATAGAATGGTAATGATATCCTGGTGGCAATAAAATAATCCTTTGCCCATCTTTCATTATCCAGGAGCCATCAACACCGTAGCCGCGGATGTTCGCTTTAGGCAAGGAAACTTGGCTAGCCGATGGGATTGCAGCTGGCACAGGCGTATCCAAATGCAGGACACCAATGTTTGTGGACAGGAGAGAGTCGTCAAGTGGGTCAAATGAACAGCGGCGTATAGTGCCGCCTATTAAAAGAGTCTGTAGGCACGCACCGGAGCTCGCATCCCAGATCTTGACCTTGTCATAAGAACCCGATGCTAATCGCTGCCCATCTTCCGAGAAGGCTACTGACTTCACCCAATCGTCGTGGCCCTCAAAAGTTTGTAGGCATGCTCCGGAGGTTGCATCCCAAATCTTGATCGTGGTATCATGAGATCCTGATGCTAGTCGCTTTCCGTCGTTTGAGAACATCACTGATGATACCCAGCCATCGTGGCCCTCTAGTTTCTGCTGACATGTGCCAGAAGTTGCATCCCAGATCCTGACTGTCTTATCACGGGACCCTGATGCCAGGCGTTGTCCGTCAGCCGAGAAGGCCACTGATGCCACTATCTCGCTATGGCCATTGAGGGTCTGTAGGCATGCACTAGAAGTCGCATCCCAGATTTTGACTGTCCTGTCGCGGGACCCTGATGCCAACCGATGTCCATCCCTCGAGAACGTGACTGATTTCACCCAGCTATTGTGGCCCTCAAGGGTCTGTAGGCATGCACCAGAGGTCGCATCCCAGATTTTGATGGTGTTGTCACGAGACCCCGATACTAGCCGTTGTTTGTCATCCGAGAATGTCATTGACGCTACTCGGTCGTTATGAGCTTTGGAGGTCCGCATGTATACGTCGGAGGCCACATCCCAGATCTTGACCGTCCCGTCGTCTGACCCTGATACCAATCGCTGTCCATTTTCTGAAAACACTACTGATGCCACTCCCAGGTCATGACCCTCTAGGGTCTGTAGACATGTGCTAGAAGTTGCATCCCAAATCTTGATTGTCTTGTCATTTGACGATGATGCCAGTTGCTGCTCATCATTCGAAAACGCCACCGATGACACCAAATCACCATGGCCTTCCAGGGTCTGTAAGCATGTGCCAGAAGCGGCATCCCAGACCTTGATTGTTTTGTCATCTGATCCTGATGCTAGCCGCTGCCCATCTTTCGAGAAGATGACTGATCTGACCCAGCCGCCATGCCCCTTGAGAGTTTGTAGGCATGCTCCAGAAGTTGCATCCCAGACCTTGACTGTCTTGTCACGGGACCCTGACGCCACCTGTTGCCCATTGCTTGAGAATGCCACGGATATAACCCGGCCATCGTGACCCATAAAGGTCTGTAGGCATGCTGCAGAGGATACATCCCAGATTTTAACTGTCTTATCATAGGATCCCGACACAATCTGCCGTCCATCTTTCGAGAACGTTGCCGATATAACTGGATCGCCATGGCCTTCCAGGGTCTGTAAGAGCGTGCCACGAGCCGCATCCCAGATCTTGACCGTTTTGTCATCCGATCCTGATGCTAGCCACCGTCCATCTTCCGAGAAGGCCACTGATCTGACCCAGTCGTCATGGCCTTTAAGAGTCTGTAGGCATGCTCCAGAAGTCGCATCCCAGACCTTGACTGTGTTATCACGAGACCCCGATGCCAGTCGCAGTCCATCGCTTGAGACTACCGCCGATGTCACCCCTCGGCCATGGCCCTCGAGAGTCTGCAAGCAGGCATCCCAATCTGCCTCAATTCTTGGCTTCAACTCAATCCAACTGAGCTCTTCCTGGCTAAATTGCCTTATTAGGCTGCTGGTAGGACTGAATATCAGAGCTGACACATACACCTGCAGTGGAGCAACTTCAATAACGTCTCTATGAGATAGGAGGAACCGGCGAGCATCCTTTATAATTTCTTGGAGCTCCTGTGACGCTTTTTTCTTCTGCAAAATGTTAAAACCTTGTTTTGTTAAAACCTCCCCTTTTGATACAGAATTACTTACTAGATAAATCTCCAGTTTGTTCATTGCTCTCACTCCGACGGAGACGCTGCGTAGAAGACTGAGAGCTTCTAGCCACTGAAGATAGTATTCTTTAAAGAAGTCCAGGATCCTATCGTTTCCGCTGGCCATTACACCTGCTGTCGAGTCACGGAGATGGTCGACCCAGAAGAGGCAAGAGTATCGAATAGAAGCCAATGGATCAGGTTTGGGAACCGAAACCTGGTCAATGAGGCATCCTGGAGCCTGCAAGCCGTAAATGTCGCGGCTCAGCTCTCCACACAGAAGATCAAGTGATCGTAAAAAGACCATCTGGTGTTGGTGTGCAATGCTATAAGGCAGTATCTTTCCGGGGGCTTCGCTAAGCAAATATTCCTTAGCTGACTGGTGCACAAAAGAAACAAGATCTTGATGGACAGTCAGGAAGGAGCCACATGAGTCAATGATCTCCTCCACCTCCTCGAGTTCCAAGTCCTCGAGCTCCTCAACAAAGACACGTAGCTCTTCTAAAGTAATTGGCTGATAGGTAACAGCAGCAATAGAAAGTATCTTCCCGCAAATCTGTGCATCTTTCGACTGGGAAATATGCTCCAGCATTCGGCTGTATAAGGGAGCAAGCCCAGATGGAAGCGACTTCACTATATCCAGAGTGTGGCGTTTTCGGATATTCACATTTGAGAGCTCTTGGCAAACCAGGGCTACCCAAAGGAAAGTACCATCAGCATTTGCCCTCAAATGTCTCAGGATGTTGGCCTTCATGCCCTCGTTGTATTTTCTTTCCTGCGCTAGCTGATCTACCTTGAGCTGGAGATAGGATTCAACTGCCATCGAGACAGATTCTCGGTTCATTTCGAGGTTTATCTGAATCTTTTGTCTTGTGTGGTCTAGAGCTTCTTCAATATCTATCCAATTGCGGCTCGATACAATCCATCTGGCAGGCGAAGGCTTGGCGATAAAGTCAAGCAGGCGTTTCCGGTCCACGCTGCACTCATCCAAAGCGTCAACGATCAAGATCACATTCTCTAGGCTTGGGTCATTCAGGATGGCTGTCATTATCTCGCAGAGGTTATGCCAAGCACCCTCATTGTCAAAGAGCTTTTTCCCCATGTAATCGTATTTCATTCGCACATGCTTGACTAGCTGTGGATTGCGACGCGCCAGATAATAGATCAGGCCTCGTAGAACAGACGTAGCCGAACTTAGCCGATCGCCGCCCGTAGCTTGGCAAAAAAAGTAGGAGAGTGACACTGACGGATCCAACCCCAGCTCATCGATAATGCCACAAAGGAGCATAGTCTTGCCTTTGCCAGGGTCTCCTTTGATCCAGAGAATTAGGGAGTCATTTTCGGGTTGAAACCGCCGGAAGTCCGGATGTTCAAGGATCCATTGGTATGAGGCTTTCATTAAGCCACCTTTTTTCTCCTCAATATCCTTCTTGTCGATGCGAGGATCAGTCACAAAAAGCTCTGAAAGGCACTGTTTGTCTTTGTCCTCTTCATGTCTCTTTGCCTGCTGCTCTGCTTGGTCTTGCGCGGCTGCATGGATGTCATGTAGGCATTCTGTCTGGGTTTTTAGTGCCGTGCTAATGCTTTGCAAACTTTGTTGAAGGGCTTCTGCGGTGTCGTTAAGTTTCTGTAGTTGTATCTGACTCTCTTGGTTGTTGTACTGCTCGACATCATTTCGCACAGCTTCTTCAGCCTCCTTGATGCCACTCAGCTGCCCTCCCCAGTCGTCGATTTGAAAAATGTCTCTGACAAAAGTGACAGACCGACTGCGGTGGTAAAGGCAGATACTCTTCATTTGATATGAAAGGAGCTTCTCGAAGAGTCGCACGATGTCCTTCTCTAGCTCATCTCGCATTGAAGTTGTGGCTGTCTCGCCTTTGTTTTCGTCAAGCAGCAAGTCAGCCAAGTTCCAATACCACTCCATCCTGCATAGAACATACTGCATGCCGTTGCGATTTTCGAGCGCCTCAGTGACGGGATTTGACAAAATCTATCTAGTGTTAGCCAAGAACAGTACACCGTGTGTTATCTTCTGCCAATGTATTTGAATCACATACTTCTATTCCAAGGCAGACAGTGGCCCATATAATAGCAGCTTCTGGGGCGGTGCGTAAAGCTGAATCCATGAGTCCCCTGATCGCACGAGCTGCCCGCAAGCCATCGCTGATTTCCCGCTGGAGGGAAGCTTCATTTTCTGTCCGGTTGATCCCATCCCGAACAATCTGCTGCATTTCGCGCGAAGAGACCTTCCGGGCTGCCACCGCCTTACTCTCGGTGGTTTCAGAGGACTCGGTGTTCTTCTCGTTGAGGTGGAGTGTCTTATAGACAATATTCTCGAAAGCCTTCACCAACTCAGGCTCTTCTTTCCTCAAACCATCGTATGCCCGACGCCAAACATTCTCCTGTATACTAGCCAGCGGCGCTGGTTTGGGCTCAGGTGCTGGCGGCGGAGAAGGCGTGCCTGCTGTTGGCAGTGACTGTACCGGCCCGGATGAGGAAGTTATGAGCGAAGTAGCCGAGCCAGAGTATTGAATGGAAGCTTTGAAAATCCTGTAGACCTTGGTCCTGGCTTTATGAAACAAGGATGGCATCTTTGGTGAAGCTCAAGAGTATGTGTGATGATAGTAGGCGGTTGTTAAATCTGGGCAATAAACTTGCTAAAGAGAAGTTTCCTTGATGCGCATTAAAGGAGAGCAGCTTTATTGATGCCAGATGCGGGGAAGGGTGAGTTGTTGCCCAAGGCTACCAGCCTAATAGAATCATGCTGCTGCAGCAGTTGTGACGCTGAATACATGCATGCATGCTTACCAGGGTTCGGCCAACTCATGATTTATGTCGTCGGTTTCGCCCAGCTGCAGCCACAAAATGATGTAGGCGTAAAAAACAAAGAAAAAGAAGAGCAATAGGGAATACTCATTCTGCGGTGTGGCCTGAGCTATTCGAATATCAAGAGCCCTCTATCATGGCGGAAGCGGACAGGCTTTATAGCGGGCGAGACCAGAGTTATGTGACTTATATGACTGCAGTGGTAAAACGCGTTTTCAGCAGCAGGTTAGTAAATAACATGCTTACGCATTGTTTTGGTACCTTTCATTGGTTTGTTGGAAGAAGAGAACACAAAATGAGAAATTAATACAAAGAAATCGTGGTAGTGGCCAAGGCTACGACAACGGGAAACGATGCCATTTGGAAAGCAAAGTCTTGGACAAAATCTAAAAAATAGTCAGAGCCAGAAGGTGTATCATAAGTTCATTAAATTGAAACTAGGGAAGATAAAAGACAAAAGTAAACAAACGCTCAGTTGTCCGATGCCTAAAACAGCTTGGGCATCTTCGTCATCTCATACGTAAAGCCCCTAAAGGAAAAGATTTTGCAACACCCAATGTCACACAACTTTCCGAAGGCCTTTGTCACCTTCTTCGTCCAGTATCCCGAATGACTCCACGTATCCAAACGACCACTGCGGCTAGCGATAGACTTGAAAATGAGGAAATCAAAACACCAAGACGTGGTCCGTTTCGGGGTCGTACCGCGTTTTTTCCAGGTTTAAGCTCCTCCACGTCACAGTCCTGTTCATCAATAGAACGAAACGATGCAGTACCTCAGGCTCTGCGGGTCCAATATTTCTTGTTTACTACGCCGAGTCTGTCTCCAGCCCACGATAGGCACATCATGCACCCAAGTGTGTCCTGAGTGATAAAGAAAGTCTCGGTCCATTTCACAGATTTGGCCAAGATACACGGGGACAGAGACACCCTGGATTACCTCAAGACAGTGATACACATAGGCCTCATTCCCAAGGGAGCCTGAGTTGGACTTGGAAGCACCTTTGCCTTTAAACCTGTAACCATAGCCCAGTAGGGTGGCGGCAAATAGGCCAGCGGAGGATCTATAAAACCACAAGTCCTGGTAGGGATTTCTGCAGCAAACACCCACAGCCATAACACGGTGAGATAAATTCTTGTTGGTCTGTGCTGCTGTCATCTTTTTAGGTGTAACCACTGCTGTCGCCATTGGATGGACTTGGGTTAAACTTAGGAGACCAACTATTTCCATCATCATCATCATCACGCTGGCGTTTTCTTTTGTGAAAATGATAGGGAGAACGGCGAGGATAATGGACAGTCGAAGCTACTTGATTCTTCATTGGAAACAAGGCCGTACTCCAGTCCAGCGCGGATCATATAGTCATAGGCCCGGGTGATTGAGGCAGTGGTAGCTCTCTCGACATGGTATTTGAGTGGAGCAGCAGCGTCAACAGCTGAAGGGCCGGCGTATGTGCACAAAACCGATCGGGATTAATTACCCCGTAATAATCGGCTGGCCAAAGGGTAATGTGATCTCCGGGAGTTCTAGGCCTTATGGCAGAAGAGTATCAAGAGATACTTTGTTCCTCATCGAGAATCTTGTTGACAGCACGGGAGCAATTCTCAAAGATGACACCTCGTCCAACATCGAAATTGGCGTCAAGGTAGCCATCGCGGGTGGGAGATTTGATTATAAACATGATCGACTCTTCTTCGACACTGATGGTCATGGAACGCTGGAGGGCCTTTTCATCCGCCACAGCCCGCCGGAAGGCCGTTTGTTGCTCCAAAGCGGTTAAGAAGTGCTTAGACTGGAAGACCCTTTGAGTGGCAATTGATGCCTCATGCCATCTTGTAATAAGAAGCTCCTGGACATCGATCAAGGCCAGCCAGGGCTTCAAGGAGGTTGAGCAGCCTTTGCTGGTATTGAGTAGGATGCTAAGAAAATAGAAAAGAAAGTTGGGGTGTTGAGGAAAATGTGGGAGAAGACACGGTGGACGTATTGAGAGGGAGGGGCAGCAATATATAAGGGGGGCAACCACACGCAAAATATTAGTCACCGTCGTTTAAGCGTCATTCTGCAGTTTGCAATTACCTGTTTCATCAGATTGCTAGTGAGTCAATGGTATGACTATCAATACCGACACTACAAACATCAAGATATTGGACTCTGCAAACTAGCCGTCCTAAAAGCTACTAGCCAACATGATCAACCTGTATTCCAGTCTGTGCTGGGTGCTGGGTGCTGGGCACCGCTTTGCCTCATCCGTTGTGTGTTGTGGTGAAGTGTGTTGTGGTGAATGTCCACGATGCCAAACAGGTGGGTCCACTTTTGTTTGTTTGTTTGTTTGTTTTTTTAGCGTCTAACGGCTGGTTTTCCATAGCAATAAGACGACATGGCATGTTCTGGATGGATTTTGTCTACTGCAATCACCAAGATGAAACGACGCTGGTAGTTACCGGACGGAAATGACCCTCTGCAAGGCTGGCCACGCTCTGGACGGAAGCAGCGCAGATAATATCGTCTTCCATTACCACTTCCGGAACCACGTTTCTGTTTGTTTGTTTGTTTGTTTGTTTGTTCTATTTAACGTCTACCTGATTGCTTCTACACAATAATACGAGGGCATATTCCGGGCAAGACCAGCCGGGGATGATGTCGTCATCCGGGGTCGTTCTTGGGCAGTCAGCGGTTGCGGGTATGCATGAGCTTCGGAAGCCTCCCTTGACCATCGTGGGCCCAGTGTAAACACCGGATGGTTCTTCAACTCAGCATCGCCCGAGGGCGTCCCCGCAAGGGATTCCAGGATTGGCGACCTGGTCTTTTTGGCCTGCGGCCACAAACATGACTACCATCTACTCCAGAAGGCCAACGGGTTCTGGCCCCGGCGGGCCCACTTTTCTTTTTGAAAAGAAGTATATTTATAGCATGATAACGGCAACTTTTGCCGTCACAGCGTAATTCAACTCTCCCTCCTACAACCCTCGGGGGGGTACCTTTGAGGTCTGGCACCTCCCTTTTTTCAGGTTTTTGGCGGAAAACGTTTATGACACCGATATCCGTTTTTTCATTCTTTTTCTTCCTCTTTG
>JAXCEX010000391.1:0-10791 GCA_038382965.1 Ceratocystis huliohia
TACCCCCCCCCCCCCCCCCCCCCCTCTCTACAGACAGGATAGCCTCGACTGCATTTTGCTATGTTAGTTTTGCTCATATGGTAAGCAGGCCATGAGATACCCGCCGCCCTCCTCCCCCGGCTTTGGATGGAGACAAAGCTATTGTTTCTATGGGGGCTAGTATGTGTATGTCTCTTTGTTTTATTTTTCTTTCTGTGTCTTCTGCACATTGTTCACCCTTTTTGGGGTTTGGTATGACGGAGTTCAATGGGTTCTTTTCGACAAGTCTTCATTATATTATATGTCTTTTTTTCTTCATCCTCTTTTCCTTGCATATCTGCTGTGATATTATGTGATGCTTTAGATATGACGTCATTATTTCCGCACATAAGTCACGCCATTCCCTGCAATTCTCGAGTTTGAGTATGTGTCTTTATTAACCATATGCTTGTCGTTAAGACGTATTCAACCAAAGTGCCGCTTTCCTTCATTTTATCACATATCCCTACCCTTACGTCCTCTTTTTCCATTTGTCTAGGTCTTGACATCTGGCTCGTCACGGCCAACAAACTCCTTGAACTTGAGTAGGTCTGTGGCAAACTTAATCTCGGGCGCCAGGAACTCCTGAGCATCCTGAACATACGTAGTGGGATCTGAGCTGTACTGTTCAATGTACAGGCGGATTGTAGCCCCTGATGATCCAGTGCCCGACAGGCGAACGACAATCCGGCTGCCTGATGAGAAGCGGGCATATAGGCCCTGGTTAGCTGAGACAGAGCCGTCGAGATCCGTGTACGAGAAGTTGCCGGCCTCGGTCACAGTGCGGCCGTCAATGGTAGAGCCGACAAATGAGGGGTTGGCAACAAGCTCTTTGAGCACACCAACAACCTTGTTGGCACCCTCTGAGTCAACGTTTTCGTAGTCATAGCGGGTGAAGAAGGTACGGCCGTACTCAGCCCAGAAGTCTTGCTGGATTTGCTTGATGCTAGGGGTAACACCGGGGTTCTTGACACCGAGACCGGCGATGATGTTCAACCAGGCGACAATAGCCCACAGGCCATCCTTCTCACGAATGTGGTTAGAACCAGTACCGAATGACTCCTCGCCGCAAATTGACAGCTTGTCGGCATCGAATAGGGCACAGAAGAACTTCCAACCAGTGGGCACCTCGTAGCTGTTCAGGCCCTGCTTCTTAGCTACCAGGTCCACAGCTCCTGAGGTAGGCATGGAACGGGCCAGGCCAAAGACGCCCTTCTCGCGGAAGTATGGAATCAGCTGCGCGTGATGGGCAATAATGGCGAGCGAGTCACCTGGGGAGACAAAGGCACCCGCTCCGTAAATCATATTGCGGTCACCGTCACCATCCGAGGCAGCACCGAAGGGAATCTGATTCTTTTCGACAGCCTCAACTAGCTCGTGGGCATACGTCAAGTTGGGGTCGGGGTGGCCGCCATTAAAGTCAGGAGCGGGGAAACAGTTTTGGGTTGCGCCAGTCAGACCAAGTTCCGTCTCAAAGATAGCCCGGCCGTAGGGACCGGTGACACCGTGCATGCCATCAAACAGAACGCGGAACTCGGGATGGGAGCTGAAGAAGCTGCGGATGACATCAAAGTCGAAGATATCCTTGAGCATCTGGACATAGTCGGCAGTGCTGTCGATAATCTCAACTTCTAGAGAGCCATAGGTCTTGGTGCCAATAGTAGCAATATCAATATCAGGGATGTCAGCCATCTTGTAGCTGGTGAGAGTCTTGGAAACCTCGTAGATCTTGTTGGTGACGGATTCGGGAGCCGGACCACCATTAGCCAAGTTGTACTTGATGCCGAAGTCGTTGGTAGGGCCTATTGTGGCAGGGAAAGACGCGCAAGTTAGAGAAAAACAAGAACAATCCTAGTACGCATTGAAGGGGCTACAAGAAAAGAATTCAGGTAAAGGACTTACCGCCAGGGTTGTGGCTGGCAGTCAGCAAGATACCGCCGGTAGCCTTGCGCTTGCGGATGACATGGCTGGCAGCGGGGGTGGACAGAATGCCGTTCTGGCCGATCAGCAGTTTCTTGACACCATAAGCAGCACCGATCTTGGCGATCAGCTGGATCACCTCGGGGTTCCAGTAGCGACCATCACCACCAATGACGAGGAAAGCGTCTAGATGATGCAAAAAAAGAGAGGATTAATGGGGGGCTGGCTAAAAAGTTAAAGCTTAGAATGTAGAAGTTTCCCTCTTACCCTGAGCACCCTCGGGAATAGACAGCAGGATACTAGCAACGAAGGCTTCGCTGTAGTGAGGCTTTTGGAAAACGACGACCTTTTTGCGAAGACCAGAGCTAGAGCAGCAAAACACCGTCAAGATTTGAGTTAGCAATGTGCACTAAGCTGGTAGGAATAGCCCAGAGAAGCAGCTACGATGGCTACGATGGGGGAGGAGGGGAAGGGGATCGAAGCAACATACGTTCCGGGCTTCTGGTCCTGGAAAGGAGAGAATTCAACGGTGTTGACACTCATCGTGATGGAATTAGGATAGCAAGGATTAAGACGAAGAAGTTGGATGCTGTTGGGAGAGAGGAAAGAGAAAGGAAAGGAAAAGAGGAAGGGGAAGAAGTAAAAGAAAAACAAGCTGAATTAAGGCTCAAATAAATAATAGAGGGGACAGTCCCTCGAGAGCTCGCCAAAAGAGCAACTGCTAACCAAGCAAGACAATTTCAATAGGCCTGCTTACCTGCCTAGAAATGTACAAGACTAAATAAGGTACTTGCCTGGATTGGCTGGGGCCCCTCTTTCAATGTGGCAGTTGCGTTTTGGCAATTGCTTGTTCAGGATGACAATGCAAGAAGGTAAAGGGGGGAGGGGGAGGAGGAGGGGCAAGGCTAAGGGAAGGAAGGGATGAGCTCTGAGTAGCTACTGGGGTAAGCTCTGGCTTTGGGCTGCAGGGAAGCTCTAGTTGGGATTTTTATGAGAAAAAAAAATAAGGCTCACCACGGTTTAGCGGGTCTTCTTTTTTTTTAATTTTCTTTTTCAAAAAGAAGCGGAATAGCAAAGCCCATTGGGATATGGCATGAAACAACAGTGCTTCCCTCTTTTACGGCCCTTTTTTGACCTCTATTGCCTGTTCTGTACTTCTCCAGTTGCCCCTCCCTTTCGTCCCACCTTAATCAACCGGGTTAAGTGGGTCTGTCAGCCCCGGAGCTGCGGTCAGTAGAGGCGGAGTGGAGCATTTGTGCTTAGTCATCGCAACCTTTGAATGATTGACATGCTGGGAATCACATTCATTTTATGTGTTCCCTATTAAGTCTGCCTGAGTAGGCACACACGTAGTTTGTTGTTTGTTCGGGATACTTGCAGATACCTAGTATGCTAAGCTCTCCGTGTAATCAATGCGCATTGCTGCAATATATGCATGGGTGCTGGACTGCATGTAAGGAGCCCAGACCTGATGCGACTTGTTGAGCCCAATGCGATGCAGCTCACCAATACATCACCACTCATGCATCATCCCTTTTCTGAAGCGATAGGTAGATACATGATAACAATTTTGATACAGCACTATGTGGAGAGTCCCTGAAACATAGCTTGCTAGGCCAGCTGAATGGGCCAAGGGGACAACAAGAACCTAGCGGTATAGCATTTCATAGAAACAAGGAAAAGGACGTGGTATACTTGGATTTTTGTTGCATAAAAGCCTAGCCTCCAGCCACAGCAATCTACAGCATTCTAGCCCCTCCCTTTCCCCCACAATAAAGAGACGACCGCTGTTATATCCATGTCCCGAACAAGAGAGACTGTGCTACTCGTACAATCGCAATTGATACAGAAGTGAGAAAGGGAGCGGGGCTGTCTAGAATCAGCTTGTATGCAGAAGATAAAACGCAGGAAGCATGCGGGATATCGTGTCTTATTGTCGCCTCAATGTCCATGGTGTGTAGGGCACACAAGACACAATCCTCCCTAGTTATAGGATAGCAGGCGGCCAATTTGTTTGTTTCTATCGTCATTTATTCATCAAACATGTCTAGTTTAGCGTCTGAAGTTAAAATAGGAATAAATGCATATCAAGAATAACAAGGCAACCCCGAGCCACCGTATGCACATGCATCACGCATGTACATTAATAACCCTTTCTTTACTTATCCTTTTCATACTCCGATACACGCTCC
Source organism: Ceratocystis huliohia (assembly GCA_038382965.1). NCBI lineage: Eukaryota > Fungi > Ascomycota > Sordariomycetes > Microascales > Ceratocystidaceae > Ceratocystis > Ceratocystis huliohia. The sequence continues at coordinate 4,131 of JAXCEX010000391.1, forward strand.
CACTCGTCCTCAGTGCTGGCACTGGAATGGTTTCCCGACGCATCTAGACGCTGCTTCAGCTCTCCAGTCACAGGGGCTGGCTCAACATTCCGGCTATTGAGCGTTGGCTTGTCTGCATTTTGGGTCTGGCCGATCAACACAGGCGGGGGTGCCTTGTCCTCTTTTGGCATGAAAGTGGCAGGGGACGTTAAGATTGGCGTTTCTACTCGTACGAGCGCGGGGGTAGCCTCGTCGACCTCGGTGTCGTCATCAGCATCACTAGGTGGCGGCTGAGTGTTGTTGGCACTAGTTTCGTCTAGTAGCCCGCTAGAGCGTCGGTGTTCTTGGTGCTGCTGCTGCTGTTTCAACTTGGCATCTTCTTGGGCCTGGTGGATAGCAAGCTCGGCCGCAAACCAGTTGATAGCCCACCAGAGCCCTCCAGATATTATGGAGAGCGCGACAAAGTGGATGCTATAAGTGCTCAGTAACAAAAGGAGTAGCAGGAGTTGCAAGGCAGCAAATGTTGCGTTGGTGGCTTTAAGTAGCACGGGAGTTGGGCCGGGAGTGAAAATGGACTCCCATAGTTCTACAACAAAGGAGGCCATGACAGGTATCGAGGGGGTGCAAGGAGAGGAGGATATATGGCCGGGTCTGGTTCGGATAAGGGTTTGCGGTCAGAGAATCGGCCAGTTTCGGTATAGATGTTCGATTGGGAGACAAGAGTCTCTTGTGAATAGAGACTAATCACTTTGCAAGGGCGGGAAAGGGTGTGGCACGGTGTTGCGTAATGCAGAGCCAGTTGGTTAGGCAGATAGGCGACGAAACCGATGGGCACAACTACGACTAGGCACAGCAATGAAGAAACGAAAGTGGGTGGCACTAGACATGAAAGCAGAAGAACGAAGAGTCAGTATGACAGACAAGAAACAAGGCTAGGTCAATATTAACGCGGTCTTGGGGGCTATGACGTCTCTGTCATAGGAACTATGGGATCCCCCTCCTCCATCAAAAAGACATAGAAGGGAGAAAGGGAAAGGTGCATACAACAGGGAGGGCTGGTAAGAATAATGCCAGATCTAGTTCAACTGTTGAGCAAATAATACGAAATAAGATATTCGTCTTTGCGATCGTCGCTGTGGTTTAGCTAATGGTGGTGAAAATATGGCAGCAAATGTCGGCTGGCGGATAGCGGCTTTTTTGGTGAGGGGAACGGCAAAGAAGTAGAGCGAGGAATAGCAAGGGCCAAGATGTTCATTAGATCATAAGATGGATGGCGAAAGAAGTTTGAAGGCTGTAAGCCTTGACAAAAAAAAGAAACTGTACCAAATATTTGGTTTGGATGAGAAAGTGCCTTGAGATGAAAAAGACAATGGGAAAGCATATGAAAGGGCTAGTTCGTGATGATTCCCCACGATTCATGCTAGTTTAAGACTGGCTATATCGTAGCCGTATTTGTGGGGCATCATATGTTATAGGGTTAGCAACCCCAGAGACTTATAACATTTCGCTCCGATGAGCCCCGGACAGACTCTCCTTTCTCGTCTGGAAGTTTGCACTGAGAGTCTCATCTTTCGTAGACCCGGTAATACCACACAATTTTCAGCTTCGGGCTATGTCATCTCTTACTTTGCCTGAGATGCCGTTTGTTAAGCAAGCGGGTTGCCGCCTATGTCGAAGATATCTCCAACTGCTGTACATCTCTTGTCTTATTGTGTTTATGCTGTGAGCTGCTTCTGGGATAGGTGCTATCTGCTAACATCAATAGTTGAGTTAGGAGTTATGTAATTAAGACTTTGGAAAATACTTGGAACCGTCCATCAGAGACCATACGATGTCATACTATGCAGCTCGCCGCTGTAATAGCGCTCGTCGCTAAAGAGGGCAAAGACTTGACTTGGCGATTGGCGAACTTGAGAGCCGAGTTTTGTGTTAGATGGAGAAGCTTTTAGTACAAGTTACAGTAAACCACTGTGCAATCAAGGGTCAGCGACTCCTTGATATAGAAGATCTAGGCTTGCTCTAACGCAGCGGGGCGGCAGTCTATAGCCATTGTAGGAAAGAGGTATGCATAGCAGTTATAGTCTGTTTCGAGGTGCGAGCGTTACTTGAGCAGCTAGTCTTTGGCTTCTATGTACGGCAGGCTTAGGAGCCACTACTAAAGGAGTGGCTCTAGCTAGTTGGAAAGATGCCCGAGAAGCGTGAAACAATGTGGTACAAACGAACGGCAGGCGTGCAATCCTAGTAAAGGCGCAATATCAGCAGATTATCTAGCATAGCAGCGATGGTGTGACATCTAGATTATGATAAATAGCAGGTGGGATCCAAAAATGTAGTGCTGCTACATAAGGGTTGTTGGAAAGTTTCCGCTGGTGCATTGGGCGGGTAGAGGCACTCGAGAGGCGCTTAGATATTACCGGCAAAAGGGCGCTGCAGAGTGAATGCATCGCAATGTGTATAGTGCCTCGGCCCATTCATGCTTTAGCGATTTCACCTATCGGGCTAGATGCTTGCTTACCTTTACTACTCAGATGCATGCCCCCCATTACGCCCCTCTGCATTTCCACAGCCCTCTTATGTTTTGGCTTCAGACACACCCCTACTTTTCGCCCCTTGTTGAGCTTAGACTTGAGTCTTTAGAAACTTGGCGATTGCTGTTATCCCCTTGCCATGGCCTGATATCGACTGGCCTGAAGTTAGCTTTCCAGCTTTAGCAATGGTGTCTAGGGTCTAGATTGGCAATTGTTGTTTTCCATATAGTGTTTGCGGAGGCGGGGATATATTGGGCATCGTGTTTTCTATCTGTTCTTTTATAAGCACTACCGCCCCGCTGCACCACCGAAGATAGCTGAGCCGCTGCAAGATAGCTGAGCCGCGGCTCTAGACACCTCTGTACAAGCTTATTTGCAACGAATGTCTGTAGTTCTTGGGTGAAAGGCTATCTTTTCTCTCCTTGATCAACGTCCGCTTTGTCTTCCAGCGCTAAATATAAGAGCTATTAGTGCTGAGAGGTTGGCAGGGGTTAACTCTTGCCCGCTCTAGACTCGCAGCCATACCCATGCTAGTACGCACGTCGTAGATAATATTGAGTAGCTCGGCATCGCAGCAAGGAGCCTAGTACTTGTAGAGTGCGATAAGCACGGCGGTGATCTCGCCGATGGTGTCTTCTTGGGCTTGTTTGATGCACTTGAAGGCTGGCTATCCAGCGTAACTCATAAGCAGATAGTGTGTAAAAATATCACCGCCATAGCACCATGGTTCAATAAGATCAACTATGCCGAGGAGAGCAGGGAGAATGGAGGATGGACGGAACCAAGGCACTCTTGGTCCATTGGGCCACCAAGCGCCGATCCATTTAGGCGCTTGTCGGTGTAGAATAGCCTGTTTTGGATTCTTTGCTGGCGGTTTGACTGTCCTTTCTAAGCTCCGCTGCCACCTTTTTTGCTTGCCTAACGGGGTATCTCTCGGGGCCGCAGATCTATCTCTTAGCGCAGTCTGCGTTGGGTGAGGGAATATCATCACAGGCATGGTTGTCGTCGCCGTGGCTTGTCGGATTTCGTGTTGCGCTTTGTAGGCTGGCACCGAGACTGTCCAGAGAGGAAGAATGTTAGATCCCTTTTAACGCTGTAGTTTATAGGGTGATGTGCCTTTTTCTTTGCGTACTGTCTCCGGGATTCTCCCCAATACGTCATCACATCCCACACACACTAAACGTAGAGACTTAAAGCCCTATTTTGCCAAGCTTGCAGTAGGGGTGTTGGTGTTGGTCGAGTGGACTAGAGAACAATGGCGAAGGCCTGTGCAACAGATGCACAATGCAAGTGTGTCTGACAGCCTTCCTCGAAATCAAGTTTGGGAACACAGGAAGAATCATCTCCGATGTTGAGGGAAACAAGAGCCCCCTTGTACATACATGCCCTTGCTCATCATGCAGGAAAACCACCTGGGTAACAACAGCACTGGCGAGCTGTTTGAAGCAAGCTCGCGGCTCTTGCCATCGCGGTTAACTACATTGCCAGCTGGCTAGAAATCCGCGTCCGGCTATGTGACAAGCTAGTCCTAAGCCAGCCTGGGTGGTGGCCCATACCCGATCGTGTAAGGGGGTCTTTCCATGATTGGAAGCGCTGTACACACAAAACTAGTCTTCTCGGTTGCCTTTGTCTGTGCTTTTCGGCAGGTGACTTTAACAGGCCTTTTGGAAGGCTGTGTTGCACCAGCACCAGCACCTGCAGATGTTTGCGCCATGGGGCCAGAATAGCGATGCATCTACGTTCTCAATATTTATGCAGCTTCGGACTCTAGGATGCCTTGATAGCGAGGGGCAAGCCGTTATGTACCTTCTCTGCAAGGTGTTTGACCATTCCTTCCACGGCTGTATGTCGACAACTGCGAAACACGGCTTCGCTACCAGCAGGATTAGGTTTGGGCTTGTCGTGTTCTATCTAGTGTTGAGATAGAACCATGGGCTGGGAAGCAAACGAGCAACTAGGGGACGAAAGATCACAGATTTCTTCTCACCTCTCTAAGAAATTATCCCCTTGTATAGTCCACTGTGTGTAGATCCACATAGTCGTATTTGTTGTTGTCTTCTTTGTTATTGGAGAATAATTAGTTGCAGCTTCCAGCAGGGGCGTCGATGAATGATGCGATTCAATGTGTTCTTGGATCAACAACTAGCATGTCAAGTTGGCAGCGACTTTGCGGCGTCATCTTTAGCCATGCCCATGGCCTCCATCTTTCTGAAGCGCATCCTCTTGGATACCTATAACTGGCTTGGCGGGGGAAAGCTACCAAGTTGCGTTTGCTTTCCTTGCAGGCTTCAGCGGCTGGCACACCTAATACTAGGCCAGTAGTCTTTGTGCCGCGTGATGAATTATAACATGTCCACAGGCCAGTAAGAAGATTTCAGTCGTCATACCGAAAAATTCCACTCCTCCAGCATGGCAAGCTATCTTACCTTTAGCCGTAGCAACTTGGCTTCCAGCAGACTTCACTCCAGTTATGCTGTCCTGAGGGGGCGAAGGGTAGTTTTCCAAGATCAACTTACATTCACTAGCAACGACCTTTTAGCCCTGCACAGTAACGCCACATCTTACCCCCCATATGTTACTAGTCTTCCACAAGCCTTTGAGGCCTAAAATATACTACAGTCGGAGACACAGTAGGTGGTACTTTCCTCAGCCTAGCAATGTTGCAGCGTCTTGATCCATCAGTAGAGTCCGCTATGCATATGACCGAATTGTTTCGTTGTTTTCGCGGAGTAAAAAGAACTACGCACTAGCTACCTGAACAAGTCAGTCGATCTTCTAAAAGTGCTCTAGATTACTACCTCTAAAGAGGCTTACGCCCCCATCTCTATAGTCCATTGCTACCCTTTATCATAGTCTCGTGCTATCTAGCTTACACCCCAGCCCCAACCAGCATCAAGAACAATTCAAAGCCCCAAATTCCGAGATCAAACTGCCCATAGATGATGTAAATCATGAGAATACTGCCGTTCCTGTATTGTAAGAGTTCGTAGCGGCTTTAGGGGTCCTAAGTCTTAGTGATACATGCGCACCTATTAGGAGCAAGCCAGCGCCTAGAAGTATTTTCATATCCGATAACGTCTTGTTTGCATCACAGATTTTGAGTATGCGGCTTTGGTTCAAGCGTATGTAACGTCTGGCTTTATTTGTCTGTTTCCTTTCTCTTTTTGAGGCCCTATCCAATGTCATGTTAAACATACCAGGCGCACTCTTGTGCGACATACATGTTCTCACTATAGACTCCGCGCTCTGTACCCTGCACTCCGTCCTCAATGCCCTTTAATACTAGGTGTATATCACACAGCAATACGACGGTGTACTCTGCTAGACGGAAGCGGCTTGGGTGATGTCATCTTCTAATACTACTCTCGGGCAGCCAGCAATTGCGGATCAATTTCTTCTTTTTCTTTTTGCTTGTGACACCCTAAATGCTACTTGATCACCAACCGTCAGCATAAGCTCTGGCCCCAGGAGAGTACGTTGGCGTTGTCTCTGCTCAGTGAAGCAGCTGTCACAGCTCAATTTTGTTGCCAGTTGATGAGAGGAAGAGGTCCCCAGGTTTTATCCTAAGACTCTCTTTCAAAGCTGCCATATTTAGTCTCTCTCAAGACACTTTATCGCTTTCTTACCTTTAAATAGCCTTTTTACATCCCCCTCGCTCCATGACTCCCACTGCCCCCCCGTGTGCTTATTGTGCGATTGTTGTTGTTCTATTTAACGTCTACCCTAACTAGCGAAAGCTATCAATGCGACGGCGTCCCAGACAAGTTAGGCCCTGAATGGTGTCGTCATCCAGGGCCCCCGTTGGGTGGTGGGCAATTGCGAGAATGCGTGAGCTTCGAAGATCTTTTATGACCAGACAAAGGGCCCGGTGTAGACACCAAAAGGGTCTAGGCCCAGCATGGCCCGAAGGCAGGCTCGCGATGATTCCAGGGTCGGCCTGCGCCTCTTCTCTATCGTTTGTTTGTTTGTATTATTTAACGTCTACCTACTGATTTTCCACAGCAATACGACGGACCTCTTCTCTACCTTGTTTGTTTGTTTGTTTGTTTGTTCTATTTAACGTCTACCTACTATTTATTACATAGCAATACGACGGCATGATCTGGACGGAAAAGGGGCAAGGAGATGTCGTCCCCCGACACCTCTTCCGGGCA
>JAXCEX010000392.1:0-10745 GCA_038382965.1 Ceratocystis huliohia
CTTTGATAATCGAGATTCGTTTGTCCTTGATCTCGATAACATCCCCAAGACCTGTGCCAATGCTTAGAATTGCCATCTCTCGGCCTGGGTACTCCTTCTTAGCCTCTTCAATAAGAGCCTCGCATGGATTGTTGTGGCCAAATCCGGCGTCGATGAATTCAACTTCGTCTCGGCCGACTTTTATTGGCTTGAAAAAGGTAGTCGCTGCAGATGTCGCTCTAGCCACCTCCCAGATCTTAGATCCCGTGAAACTAGTAGAATCGTCGTACGTTGTGAATAGAGTTGGAAGCGTTTCAACATTATCTTTCGTTATTGCCAGGACAACACTAGATGATCATAATTAAAGGTTAGTCATATGAGCTATTGAGGTTATATGGCCAGTAATTACGTTTTGGTGCATGATTTGTCGTGTAGTGGCTGGTCCTCATGTTTGCAAAAATTAGTCGTAGGCTTGCCCGCCTGCCGGTGCTTTATACAGCTTTGCATGGTGCAGTTTTCTCGAATCGCTCGTTTGATGGCGCCCTCTAGTTTCTTTGCTGAGAAAGCACCTGAGGGAGACACTGGAAAGATCTTTCTCCGTTTGGGAGTGAACGCTGTTTCGGCAAGCTCCCTGTAGGTTCTAATGCATTGGTCGACCGTCATCCCCAGCCGACCAAGCATTATAGCGATGATGCTTTCAAAATATTATCGTGAGCCAAGAATTCCATAGGTATTAGAATAAACTGTGAGAAACATACCCTCCGGTGCTTGTACCGCCAATAAAGTCAAATCTTTCGCAAGGCTTTGGGATTTCGGACAAGCTCTCAGCAACCTTAATGTTCTCCATGATTTTCTCAAGGATCAAAAGGCTAGATAGCCCACGGATACCACCGCCATCTGTGATGGTTAGCAGCAAGATAGCAAATATAGATCGGGGCAGCATCATACCGAGTGAGAGGATTCTCAGTGGCTGTGGAGTATTGGACGTCATATTGGGTTAGTTGAGAGATACGAGTAAATAGAGGCTCACGAGGGAGCTTCTTCGGCAGAGAGACTCAGGATTGGCAGAGATTAAAAGGTGTTTAAGTTGGGGATCATTTAATCTACCTAAGCTACTTCAAGAATCCATCAGCTTGTTGTCACATAATGACAAGGCTCTGTGTTTTCCTTAACGGCGGTGAGCACCTCTAATGCCTATCCCTATAAACTTGGATTAAATGTGCTTCTCCCTTTCTCTCTTACGCATTGGATGTGTCTTGCTTCTATTATGAGGCACAATGAAACCGGTGAAACCTGTCACAGCTCAGCTGCACTTGAGGTGTTGCTATAGTAATCTTGAAGACGGTCAGTTGTGTTGACGTCAACATGGCTCGCTACAAGGCTCTAGAGCCTGATAAAAAGAAAGGTTACCACGGAATTTGGTATTACTTATATTCTACACACTCCCTATTCATAGATTCAACCGGGACTGAAGAGTGAGTCCCTTGTTATGATTATGTATCTGACAGCCATGTTGTCAGACTCTCCGAAAACAAAAGCAATGGCGGTGACTATTGGTACACTGTTTTACTGTTTTATTCGCCAACAGAATGTCGCTGGGTTCCTTGATAACTGCCTTGTTCATTTCACTGACCACAGTCGCAGGAACGTTGAAAAGATACATAAAATCGGGGGCTGGTTGTTATTAGCCACCATGACTATAGCAAGTGACAAACTCGATTTCTTTCACATTAGCTACATAAGTTCGCTCGGCAAACGTGGCAACAGTTGTGAAAGGAAACTCATCCTAATCTAGACAAGTGATGGAGAATAAATGGCTGTCATGTAGCCGGATGAAATCTCGGCCGGACTGTGGCTTTGTCGTGTGGCTGATCCGCATCTCACAGATTATATTCAGTCCTAGGAAGTTATGTAGATAGACTAAATTGAAATTCTTCATTGAAAATCACCACATATCATCAGGGCATTAGTTTTCATTTCGCTTCCCATGAATCCCTGGGCTTCCTAGGTGAATTCATTTAATCAGTAGCTCCCTGAACCCGGCCCATTATCTTCATATATGTGTCACACCACCATTTCTCCTTTTACATTATATCTCTATCACTGTCGATGTGGTCCATAATGCGGTCCATAAGAGTGGCAGAATAGGGATGACCAAGCCATGGCACGTGCCACACCGCCCTGGCCCGAGTCATCCCCTATTACCATGTGACAGAGCACACCTTGCGATAGATAGAGAATAGAAACCAGACATTACCAAGAAGACCGAATTCAGACCACCTTTGTAGACAGAAGGGGTTTGAGCACGGTCACCGGTATTCTCACAGTTATCCATGTTTAGATTGACTTTTACCGACAGTCACGGAATTTCTTGAGTTGATTAGACATTCCTCCTTCTACACTCTCCTAAGGTCTTGGACTGCGAGAGATCCATGTTCCGACACTAGATTAGGGGGGGAGAGCAGAGACAGGAGGTAGAGCCCTTTATCGAAGAAGAGAGAAAGTAGCATCAGAAATAATCGCTATAACGATATCTTATTCCTTCTCCCCTCTAGAGCCAAGTTCAGGTAAAAGACATATTTGCCATGTTTAACAGCAAGCTGAAAGATAGAATATGTTTTGCCTGTACCTCAGGATGTAATGATGGATGTGTAGGGTGATAAATATTCATCTTTTTTAAGCTGAACCAGCGGTGTTATTTCCCAAGTATCTCACAGAGCCTAACACTGCTATATTGGTAGCCATCATGAGCTTTTCTCAGTGGCCTTGAATGCTTTTTGTACTTGTTGGTGAAACACATTGGTCAAGGTGATGCATTTATTAGTCTGTTTTTCAGCTTCACAGATAACTTGCTTGATCTCTGGAATCAAGATTTTATTAACTTTATGATCTGAGAATACTATGCAACTATAAACCCCATTCAAACTGACTTTTAACGTGAGATGAATTTTGCAGTTGTGGATGTTAATGTCGGAATTCCTTATCTGTTTTTCATGTTCTTTGAGTGCATTTTCGAGTTCTGGGAATTTTTGAGCTGCCAGTTTAATCTCCTGCAAGCTAATATCCTGAGTATTCATGTTTAATGTATCTTATTTTGGTGTAGTGAAGAATAGTTCAGCTTCCTCATCCTCAGGCCAATGTGCGCATCGGCAGAGATGTCTGAGTGGTGTGAATTTTGTAACCTCGCTCAAGGAAAGGTTTATAGCTGCCTGGGTGGACATGCTAAAAAGCCAACCTGCTTCAAGTTTGGTTCTATTACAGTAGCTGACACAGTCAGTATGAGACATACAAAACATCATGGCAAATATTGCTTACATGGACACGTGTGAAGGGTTTGCTAAGTCTGTAGAAAACTCAGAGTTAGGTCCAATGCTGTTGATTATAAAATTATTGGGAAGTGAAAGGAAAATAAACTCAACTATCAACATTAGGGGAAAACAAGACTATTTATCCTTTGTTGATCACCTCTTCTAGCATCTTTGTGATTCTTCTCCTACTTAATTCCCTCCTCCTCATGGAACATGCTAGAAACTTCTGTAAACTCGTGAAGCTTGTTAAAAGTTGGTAAAAACTCTCGAAACTTGGTAGAAGGTTGTGGAAACCGGTAGAATGTTCTACAACTTTTATGTATCTTCCGTGAGGAGAGGTACCATTGTTCTGACAGGCTTCACGAGCTGAGGGTCGTCGTATCAGTCTTTGTTAGTTGTGTTACAATCAATTCGGTGTATTCTTTGCACTTGGTTTCTATGGTCCTATCTAACAACGAGGCTTCTGAAGGCTGACACCTTTATAGGTGAGACAAGCCTCGTATTCTAGGTAGTATCTTATCTTAGGGCGTTGGCCCTCCGTGGATATAGTGGCTAAAGCTGTGGCTGAAGTCTCAGTATGCCTCCTTCATAATTGGGGCTTGTGACATGTAACCATACTCTTAGGGATGGCCGTTATGGCGCCTTGCAGCAGTCTTGCAGTAAGGACTAGATCGGCTCCGTGCGCAGGCCCACATTCCGAGCCGTGTCCCGTAACAACACTAAAGGTTCGATGGAAGTTGTGCAGAGTGTAAAGATCTATGCTATGGATCTACTTTGGCTCAGGCCTTGCCCTCGCCCTCACTTATTTTCTCCACCATACTCTGTAGTACACAAACCTGGAACTCGTTGATATCTCCAGGGCTAGGGGTCCTGATCATTGCAAATTTTACAGATAGTGTACCACTTCCCTTGATGTTTCATTCCCTTTTTCCCTTTTCTTCTTCATCTTATTCTTCTCAAATATATGCAGTTATACAAAATAACACATGTTTGTATTCCGTGAAGCTTTACAGCCAGAGGATCGCCTTCGACTTGAGCTCCTGAAAGAATCAACTAGCGAGAAATCAGAGTCTAAGTAAGGACTGGATGCGAGAATGTGCGGGAAGTTGATCTTGGTGAAGTACCATCTTCCAAGACTCATGTGTTTGGTCTAGACATGGTAGTGATGGATGTATAAATCGGCTGAGATCCGCTCTTCAAGCGAGAATTAGTTAGACACATTCAACATCAATCAATCTCTCATTTTCTTTCTTCTCTTCACTCCAAGACATTCAGTACGTCCTACTAATATTTACTGTCAATTCCGCTATGATGAAGCCTCTTGCTCAATTGGGCAACTTATTTAGTTTTTTTCCCTTTTCTCTTTAATGCTGAATCTCTGGGCATCTCTAAACCTGTTGATGCGAAACATCTATAGCTAACCCGTGACATTGAGCCGGGAATACACATAACATAACATAGTGCAGCCAAGGCTAACTAATCCAAAACATATAACTATCATATATCATATCCTAAGGTACTAAATTGACTGAGCTGTTGTTCGGGCAGAGAAGACAGGATCCTAATCTAAGAAACAAGACCATCACTTCAGAGATTATGAAGAAGGGATTGATCAGACTATATACTATGTGCAGCAGACAGTAACAATGCATATGACAACTAATTCATCATCGTCGGTTTACCAGTCAAATATCTGATTACTCCACTGGCTTCGATTTTAGCAAGCTGACCAGCTCGTCCCAGCCTTTCATAATATCCCCCCTCTTGTCTGCCCACAGAGTTCCATCGTCAGTTACTGACAGGCCCAAGTTTTGCCCCGCCACAGCCTTGGCGGCAATCCCATTCTTAGATGGACCAAATGCTAAATTAACACCGGCCTCCACCACACGAGCTTTGATAGCGAGGCTTAGAGAGCGCTTCAAGTTGTCATAAGCGAATGTTCCGCCCATTCCTCCGTAACTGATGATGAAAAAAGGCTTGTTTGTCCATTCAAAGTAGAGCAAGTCGAGGGCATTCTTCAGACCAGCTGGGACGTCAACATTGTACTCGGGTGTAACAATGACAAATGCATCCAGACCAGCAGCGATCTTCGACCAAGCTCTCGTGGTCTCCTTTGTGTACTGGCCGGAGCTTGTAATCTGAGATGGCGGGTAAGGTTCATCGTAGAGTGGTAGATCGAGATCTTTGATGCTGATTCGGCGCAACCCGATGGCGTTGCTGTGGTCAAGGCGCTTCTCAATGATTCCTTGTACCCAGTCTGTGATTTGGCTGCCTACCTGTATCTGCCTCTGGCTGCCAGATATGATGCCGATATTGAAAAGCTTTGTCATGACGAAAAAGGGAAGTAGGTTGAATAAAGAATTTTGTTGTTGTTGCTGTTGGGCAGAGGGGAGGTTTGAACCAGAGGATGAAGGACATTTGTTTGGTTACAGGCAATCACCTTTAGATGCGTAGTGTCTCATTTATAATTCTCATCAAAAGGAAATGGATTGCAGAATGCTCGTTCCTAACGAGGCTTTGATTTATAATGTGATATCTATCATGGCTAGATTGCAATGTGGATCCACTCCTAGGAGAGGGGTGTTCTGTCTATTTCTAATCGACAAGCTGCCGTAATGCTAGTACCACGCGGTAGACCTAAAGGGTCAAGGCTCTAGGCATGGCGCAAACCCGCCCGAGGGTGCCCATAGGACTTCAGCTTCGCCATTTTCAGTGTGCTAGAAGAAATCGCTGTCAGACAATTGAAACCAGAACGAGAGAAAAGAAGTGCGGCTAAGAGCTCTGACTTTGCGTCGTCTGCCAGTGCAGTTGATGTCAAGAAGCCTGTACTCCCAAAATCCCTGCCCTACTTACTAATAACGATCCTTTTCAGGTTAAACGTGGTGGGCAGAGGGCGTCATGACATGTCCCAACTTCATGCTGTGTAGTGTGGCAAACAAGTGTGTAGCTCTTCTCACACAACCCGTATCCCAATTACCAGGAGATACCTTCACCTTAATCATTCAGCCTCAGCAGGATATTTTTGTAAGTCACTGGGGACGATGAAGATAATGGAAATACTGGAGTTCGCAAAGCTTCTACCATTTTGAGGAGTCCATGTGTAGAGAAAACATCAAGGATGACCATTGTGATGGGGCGTGAGCCCCGCGTTCTTGCCTATTACTCAGGAGGTCAAGTTTGAGTAGAGCTTTCCTTATCGTAGCACCGAATGCCCGCAGCACCAAATCACGGGGAATACCCGGAATTTTCCAGCACTCTTGTCCTCCCATTGGCCTTTCACTTGTGCATGGAAGCTACCTACCATGCGAGTTTCTGATAGAGATTCTGCATTAGTAACAGTTCCACTGGGGATGAAGCCTCACAAATGAACATGAATAATCAGCAGTCGAACCTTCGACTGGGCGGCCATTAGGCCCGAAGCTGGCCCATTAGGTCAAATGCACAGTCAATACATTGAACTTCGAAGTTGAAGATAATGTGTTTGCTGAAAGGAATTGAGTGAAATTGGCATACTAGATTCATGGCAGACAAACCCAAGGGGGGGTAGGATACTGAAGTAGGAAAATCCCCTATCACGAGTTGTCGTAGAATTGTCCTCCCTGGGAGCTGTGATGACTTCAGCCCAAGCCAAAGACCTCTCAGATGTGAATGTGGAAACCCCTTTTGTTTTTACCACTGTACTATGCCCAGATGTCCCTAGGTCCCTAGATTAATAATTCAAATGCAGTCGAAGTGACATGTGTTTGCACATTTACGATAGGTAATACATAGTATTAGCAGCTATGGTTGAAGGTATTCTATTAAATTCGATGATCTTTTTCCCTTTCCTTTCCGCTGGCTAGCGGTCAGTGCTATCATAGTGTTGTGGAGATTCCAGCTCCACTCGGAATAACTTCGGGTATATACGTGATGTAGATACGTGGCACACGATGTTGTGAAGAGATTTAGAACTTAGTCCTTGATCAACTCGAATAATATAATATACGCTACAACAGGTTATGAGCCCGGCGCTTTCATCGGTTTGAGAACCTCCAAGAAAGCATCAACACATCAAATACAAAAACCTCTATCAAAAGATACACATATCGAAAACTCCGATATAAATCTACACGACAAGAGAACATTTGATCACACATACCAACAAGCATAATTCAGTTCAAAAATCATATAATTTACACCTCTGCATATAAAGCGATATCATTTCTTCTTTTCATTTATCTTATTCTAATCTATAATCCACTCATCTCACTAATACAAAATGAGCACCCAAAGCAACGCCAATTCCCAATCCACGGAGCGGGACAACATCGCAACAATCCTACAGTCTCTCGTCGAAAAGCTCACGAAAGAAGAGCAAAACCCCATCCCAAAAGCTGGCATGAGCCAGTCAGACAACCACATGCTCCAAGATCTCATGAAATTGGACAACATCAACTGGGAAAAGTGGTCCCGACAAACGATCCGAAACCTCAAGGGGCTCGATCTCATCTACCTATTCAAGGGCTTAGAGGAGGACGAGTTCAAGGAGATAATGGAAATCGAAAAGTCACCACGGCAACAGGCCAGAGACGAATCCAGCGCGATGGCAGTCCTGCGAGCCGGCCTGAGCGAGGAAGACAAGGAGATGACGCGATACACCGAGACTCCAAAGGCGTGCTGGGCTCTTCTCAAGGGCCAGTACAATAAGGGCAATGCTCACCGCAACAGGTTCATCTTCGAGGACCTAGACAAGGATATGGGAAAACAATGGAAGGTTGGCGATCGGGCATCCTCCCGATGGTACAGTTTGAGAACCAAAATTTCGAACTACCCAGGGATGAGCGACCTGGCAACCGACCCGAAGGTCGACCACTTCCTGGCAACGTACGTTATCAGGGATTGGATCTCCAAAATGCCAATCCACATCGCAAAAGTATTTGGAAAACACACAATCCAAGTTTCAGGCCACTGGAACGATGTGATGGAGAGGATCGACGTTGAATTGGAAAGTCTGTTAAAGGACAATCCAACCCATACACGGGCTGATAACTTCAAAGCCCGTCAAGACAAAGGCCGAAGGGACAACCCGAAATGCGATTGGTGCCACAAGCCTGGCCATGTGGAAGATGAGTGCCGGAAAAAGAAAAAGCAGATAAAGAGCATCCATTCCAACACCACACACCTAAGCAAAACACCATCAGGTACGAGAACCCCAAGCTACTGGATCGTAGACAGTGGCAGCACAGACAATCTTTCAGGCGATCTAACCAAGATTCACAGTCCCCGAAGAATAGATCCGATTCCGGTCTACTGGGGTGGGCTCCGATTGGAGACCAGAACGCTGGGATATGCCAAGATCAATGTGGGGGGACTGATGGTAGCCATAGAAGTGTACTTTGTTGAAGGACTTAATCAAAATCTATTGTCTGTAAAAAGAATTTGCAAAAAGGGAATACAAATCGTGGCAGAGAAAACAGGTGCATACATCGCCAAAGGTTCACGTCGGACCTACTTTGACGAAACTGACGATCTCTACACCTTACCATGCACCATGAATAAGAGAACGATCGAGGCACACATGACATACCAAGAAGCTCATGAGAAATTTGGCCATGCAGGCGAGCATAAAATGAGAAAAATGCGAAACCAATCGGCAGACAAGGACCACATCCAGATCGACCCGAAGCCATTGGGATATCAATGCCAGCCATGCACCGAAGGGAAAATCACTAAGACAAATGGTCACTCCCACACTCTTGCGGCCCAGGAGCCTCTCGATCTAATTCACATGGACGTATCAGGTAACCATCCCATTGGACTAAACATGGCAAAATACTACATCATTCTGGTAGACGACGCGTCAAAATACAAATGGGTCAAGCCCATTCAGAACAGGAAAGAAATCGCAAACATCCTGAACGAGTGGAAAAGGCAAATAGAACTGAAGATGGGTAAGACCATCAAAGCCTTCAGAACCGACAATGCTCCAGAACTTAAGAAATTGACAATGGAGTGGAAAAATAAATTCGGATCCGAGGCACAGTTCACGATCCCAGGAACGTCGAGCCAAAATGGAGTAGCGGAACGAGCAATCAGGACAATAAACGACTCGGTTCGCACATTGCTCGTAGACTCATCAATGCCCACAGAATTCTGGCCATACGCAGCCATCCACGCAGCATACATGGCAAACAGAGCAAACATCAAAGGCAAAATGTCACCGTTCGAGATGTTCTTCAGCATAGCCCCAAACATAATGCACATCCACAGATGGGGCTGCAAAGTCATCTTCCACAAAGACCACAGCAAGAACACCGAAGCCGGACAACGGAACAAGTTCAAATCCCGAGGCAAGAAAGGCATATTGCTGTCAATTGATGAAAACGTTATCGGAAGATACACATGCTGGGACATTGAGAAGGGGAAACCCATCACCACTGAGTCTTTGAGTTTTTTCCATGATACACCAGGGGGGACCCTACTTAAACCAACCAGAACAAGCAACCAGCCACAACTCTCGAAAGAAGACGACACTCAACTGGAGGAAATAAGCACAAACATTCCTGTACAACCCATGAAAATCGCGGAACAGGAAGAAACTGTGAGGGACCAATGTCAGCTTGACAGATCAGATACACAACAAGAAGATGTGGAAATCCAACCCGAAATTGAAACACCACATATACAAGACGACGCTGCATCAGATATGGAAACGGACATGGAAACCGAAAGTCAGAAGAGAGTTGCTCCAACATCAGAGCAGGGACAAGGGCTTGAAACGACAAGCAACGATACTCCTGGCACGGTTCAAGACAGGATAAATCAGAGACTCCAGGATCTCTACGTCAGAGGCGTGTTGAAAAGGCCCTACCTTCACATCCAAGAAGACGATGACACAAGCCGAATGACAAAGCGAATCAGAGCCATGATCGCAAGGATGGCCCACCGTGATCCAGAAAACTACGACGAAGCTATCAATCACCCAACCAATGCATCGAGATGGCGAGAGGCCATCGACATCGAAATCAAAACCCTACAAGGGTTCAACACATGGACGGAAGTGCCATTCAAGAAAAGCATGAAGCTGGTCAACACGAAGTTCGTCTTCAAGACCAAGCCAAGCACTGACGACCAACCTGAAAAGTTTAAAGCCAGGTTGGTAGCACAAGGCTTCAGACAAGTACGAGGCATCGATTTCCACGAGACCTACGCACCGACTCCCAGACAAACGACAACTAGGATTTTCTTCGCCATCGTGTGTGCGTTGAACCTAAAGTGTCGGAAAGTGGATGCTACAAATGCATTTGCCCAAGCCAAGATAGAGGAAGTCGTGCACCTGATTCCACCCCCGCTGTGAAGGGATTCTGGTGCAGCAAAAATTGCAATACAAAAAGAACCCGGTTTGAATGTCTATATTTATTTTCTGAGTTCTAACTATTTCCTGGGAACTCAGCCGTTCTTATCCTTTTCCTCCCTCAT
>JAXCEX010000393.1:0-10622 GCA_038382965.1 Ceratocystis huliohia
GTCAAAGAAGAAGAAAAGAATGAAAACGCTTATCGGTGTCATAGGCGTCGTCCTCCAGCAGCCCGGAAGAAGGGGAAGCACCAGACCTCAAAGGTACCCCCCCGAGGGTTGTAAGAGGGAGAGTTGTATATAGAATTCCATCCCCTGTCCTTTCCACTAATTTTATTTTTTCCTTCTTACAATGACAAACACGCATCATCCCAAGTTTTGCTATATTCTTTTCTTTTTGAATTTTTAAACCCTATTTCCGTTGTGTTAAACCAAAAAAAAACCAGGACACATTAAGCACCCACGCGATCTGCTGCCATCCGAACGCCTTTTATCTTGTGTGCTTGTGGGAAATGAACCGACTAGATCATGTACCTGTCAGTCTATGCACAGCGCTTTCTTCTACTGTGCCGCAGCGGGCTTAACGCCAACCTCCTCAGCAGCCAACTTCTCCTTGGGCTGGCTCTTCTCCTCCTTCATGAATGGGAAAGCTAGGACCTCGCGGATGGAGTAGTTGTTGGTCAGGAACATGACTAGACGGTCAATTCCCAGACCCCAGCCGCCAGTAGGAGGCAGACCGTACTCTAGTGACGTGCAGAAGTTCTCATCAATCAACTGGGCCTCGTCGTCACCCTGATCCTTCTGGCGTGCCTGCTCTTCAAAGCGTAGACGTTGGTCAAAGGGGTCATTCAACTCAGTGTAGAAGTTGCAGATTTCCTTGGTAGCTACAAAGGCCTCCGCACGTTCACACAGGCCTGGCGTGCTGCGGTGGTACTTGGCTAGCGGCGACATGACTTGCGGGTGGCCCTGGATGAAAGTGGGGTTGATGCATGTGTTTTCAATATACTCGCCGACAAGCTTGTCGATGATGCGGGCGCTAGTTAGGGGTGGGCTGCACTCCAGCTTCATTTTCTTCAGTACACCCTTGAGGAACTCCAGCGACTCAGCGGTATGTAACTCGTCAGCAGGGGGGAACTTTTCGCCAGTAGCCTCTTCTAGAGCAGGGATCATATCAACACGGCGCCAGGGTCTAGCCCAGTTGATCTTGTAGGTCTGGCCATGCTGGTTGGTGAACTCGGTCTCGTAGCTGCCCTTGAGGGTGAACACAAGGCTGCTGACCAACTCCTCGGTGGTCTCCATGACATCGTGGAAATCGGCGTAGGCCTGGTAGTACTCGATGGTAGTGAACTCGGGGTTGTGGGTCAGGTCAATACCCTCGTTGCGGAACTGTCTACCAATCTCGTACACACGGTTTAGACCACCAACAACCAGCATCTTCAAGTAAAGCTCGGGAGCGACACGCATGTACATGCGCATGTCCAGATCGTTGTGGTGAGTGACGAAAGGCTTAGCAGTGGCACCGCCAGCAATGGCGTTCATCATAGGGGTCTCAACCTCAATGAAGTCACGGTCGTCAAAGTATTTACGGATGAAGGTGACCATGCGCGAGCGGGTGATGAGGGTCTCACGGGTCTTTTTATTCATGACTAAAGTTCGCCCATGTTAGTCGGCCATGCTAGAACGTAGTTGCAAATAATTGATGTTCGCTGAAGCAGATGTAAACTTACTCAGATCCAGGTAGCGCTTGCGGTGGCGTTCCTCGTGATCCTTGAAGCCATAGTGGTCGTCAGGAATGGCATGTAGGCAAGGAGTCAAAAGGATAATCTCGGTGGCGAAAATGGAAAGCTCGCCCTGTTCGCCCTTTTCGATCTTGCTCTTGGGAGCGGTGCGGCCAGGGTAACCAACAATGCCTATATAGTGTTTGTTAGAGGGCTGAGTCAGAGAGAAAGTGAGGCACAAACAGAAACGAGAAAAAAAGGAAATAGGAATTCTGATTCAAGTCGTACCGATGATGTCACCGCGGCGGAGGTGTTCGTGCTGAGACTCGAAGCTGGGGGCGCCCTCAGAGACCTCTTGGGCCTGGCACATGACCTGGACCTTGACGCCTTCAGTGCGGACCTATGATGTAGTTTAGTATGGGCCTGGACATTCCGACAGTCTAGAGATACATGATAAGAAACTTACATCGTAGAAGCACAGCTTGGCACCAGATGTACGCTTGGTGTAGATACGGGCGCCCAGACGGATGACCTTGTCCTTGGCGGTCTCGCCCGACTTGAGGTAGCCAAACTCATTCTCAAACTTGCGTAGGTCGTAGTCAACATGAAACTTGTGGGGGTACGGGTTGGGAGATTTGGATTCGCGGAGCTGGACGGGAAATCAAGGTGTTAGTCATTTGCCATTGGCTATACTGTCAACATTTTACCCTCTTTTTTCTTGTAGCTATATCGTTTGCTATTCTGCGTCTTCTCCTCCGGCCACTCACCTTGCTTATGTTGCGGCTGCGGATCTCGAAGTACTGGTTAGGAGTCAACTCCTTCTCGTCAGCCTCGGCATTGGTTTTCTTCGCCGCCGCCGGCTTGGGCGGGGCAGCAGCGGCCTTCTTAGCCTTCTCGGCCTCCTTCTGACGGGCCTTCTGGCGCTTCTTCAGCTCGGTTTTGGAGATCATTTCGCCAGTGACATCGTCGAGCAGCAACTTAGCCAGCTGCTCAGTAGGCGGTGTAGCAACCGCAGGGGTAGCAGCGGGGTCGGACATTGTTGATAGTTAGGAGCGGCTTGTCTTAAGGCGAGTAATTCGTTGATCGTAAGGTCGTGAATCAAGCTTCTTTGTTCTGCACGTTCGAAAGAGACTGGTAAAAGAAGAGTTAGGAAAAAAAGACCAGCTATCTAGACAATAAAATAGAAAGAAAACCAGAAACCAGAAACTTTGCTCCTTTTTTGTGGGATGAAGAAGCGAATAATGGCGGGGTAAGTTTTTTTTTTCGCAGTCATATAACCGGAGGAGACTAACTTTGGAAGGAGCGAAACAAGGGTCTCGCCGATAAAAAGAGCAGTTTTTTTATAGCCAAGATAAAGAGGCAGAATAAAGGAGGCTAACGATGGCGTTGATGTGTTTGAATGGCCTTTAGAGGGGGAGCTTGACATAGAAAATAAGGAATAATGCAAGAAAGACAGTCTCTACTATTTAATTTTGGAATTTTTGCTCTTGGTATGACACATCTTCGCACTTTTCACTTCCTGCCGTTTCTAGCGGGATCCGAGTGGGGTTTCCCTGTCGTTGCACAAGCGACAGACACATGCATTTAGTGCAGATAAGTTAAAAGGAAACAGGGTACAGACCGACAAGGCAGCAGGTACAGTATAGAGGCAGCAAGGTACAAGTACGGGCACACAATCTGTTTCCTAATACTAGGGGAAAGAAGTTGCACCATACAACCCCATGCAAAATGAATCCTTTCTCCCTATTATAAAGTTGTCCATGGCTGCCAACAGAGCAATACGAGCGCCAACAGCTTGGAATCTTCGTCCCTCTACATCATATCGCCGGCCTAATAGGATCCCCATTTTTTACTCCGCTCCGTCCCTTGAGGCTTCCGGCAGGACACTCAGAGCACTGGCGATACTACAGCTCACACGTCTATTTCTGCCGTGTCTCACCGCCCTTGTCACAAACGCGTCTAATATATGGACGCGTACAACAGTAGTATCACATGAACGAGGATAGGAAACTGGTAGAAAGGAAAAGACAAAAAGAGTGAAATAAAAGGGAAATAAAAATTGCCCAAAGACCGGCTTTTTTGACCCCAAAGAGACTGGAAGAAGGAGAATCAAAAAGGACGAAATAGAGTAATAGAGATAGAGGTAAAAAAAATAACACACGGGATGTAATGAGGAAAGGGAATAGATAATAGGGAAAAAGATGACAAAAAGAACAACACACAAGAAAAGGAAAAGTACGGGAGAATGCGCAAGTATGAATATGGGTGAAAGAAAAAACGACAATAAATGGAGCGTCAGAAGCAAGACGCGAATATCAACACCAGATATACAGAGATTGAGGGAAGGCAGAAAAACCACAGAAAAGCTCAGAGAAGCGGAGAGTGAAAAAACCAAACCAGGGGTGATTAAAAGAAGAGAAAGTAGAAGAAAGCATATGAAGATAGGAGAACAGTCAAAGAAATAGGATAAATGGCGGGGAGGCCAGAACTAAAGCGATGAAGAGGTTTAACGAACGTTAACACCAGAGAGAGAAAGGTGAAAAAGAAAAAGAAAAAACCGTTTCTCTCTAACTTGGTGCACAAGTAGAATAATGAGCCGAAAATACAAAGGAAAAGAGAAAGAGTGGATGATGAAGGGAGAGAGGGGGCCGCGAATAAACCGGAGAAAGCAGACACGCAACGTAGCCCATGGTAGTGAATGGCCACACTGCACAATCATGCCCACATCAAATGGAGAGGCATAAGCAAAAACCAGAGATAGATACTTGTGGCGCCTTAGCCCATGAAAATATCTTCTGGGATGCTCATCGCCACTGCGTTAGCTGTGACCATAGCGTTTTGAGTGCTCAATCCTAGTCCCATGTTCTGCATCGCGCGCATATTCAAGGCTGGTTGGCGCACACCATGAGCCATCATGAAGCGCGCATCGCCTTGTGCTGAGCTAGCTCCATTTGCAGTGTTGGCATTACTAGAAACCGCAGAAACCGTAGCATTGTTGTTATTGCTATTATTGAGGCGTGGCTGTTGGTGTGCGCGGGTGCGTGGGATATCTAACGTGCCACCATGCTGCTGCGATGGCATTATGGGGGTTTTAGGCAGTAGCTTAATAGGCATTTCCATGTAGCTGCCTTGCATTTCGGTGTCGTCATCGGCATCAGCATCGCCATCGGCATCAATCTCGCAATCGCCATCGTTATCGCCATCGACATTCAATCCGCTGACGTTAAGGCTTACATCAGCAGCAGAGGTTACATCGACATCAACATCGACATCAGCGTCCGCATCGGCATCGCCATCGGCATCGGGATCGCCATCGGCATCAGCGTCTGCATCCTCACTTACAAGAGAGGTTTCCATCTTTTCCACCGCCAATCCATCTGATGCTTGTTGTTGAGCCTGTTGTTGAGCTTGCTGCTGGGCTTGTGCTTGTGCTTGTGCTTGTGCCTGCTGCTGCTGCTGCTGCTGGGCTTGCTGAGCTTTCTGGGCCTGTTTTTGAGCTTGTTGTTGCTCCTGCTGTTGTTGGGCATGTTGCAATGCATGTTGGTGTTTTGCCTGTTGCTGCCGCTGCATACCACGAGACACGGCACGACTTGGTGGCTTGGATATCCTTCTGTTTTGTGGAGTCTTTACCACGGGCACCGTGGCAGAAGGTACTGCTGTTGCTGTCGCTAACGTAGTAGTTGTTGCTGTCGCGGTTGCGATCGGCGTCATGGGGAGCTGGGAACCATCCAGCGCTCTTTGCGCGCTCATCGCGGTGGCGGAGGCCTTGGTCGCAGTAACCACAGATCTCCAGCGATCGACGGATTTGGCTAAGATAGTGGTAACATCATCTTCAAGGTTGATGTGGCTTGAAATTCCAGCTCGGTTTCCCCTATTGTTCAACTCGGGGAGGTATGACGACAAGGGGTCTGAGTCGGGCACGGCTGTTCCAGGAGCACCAAACGGGGATTCTTTTGGCGTGGCTGCCGCCAGCTCAGTCTGCATCCTGAGGGCAGTGATTTCTTGTGACAGTCGCAAATTTTGATCTCTGAGAGCGTCGTTTTCCTTGTTCTTGCGACCAATGCTCCGTGCAAGTTCAAGCACCCAGACTTCCTGTTGGCGCTCGCGCGACAAGTCCTTCCAGACACCGTAGGACGACTTAAGGTGGTCCGTGATCTGACGATGGAGGGTATCAACCGACTTTTCGGCCAACATGGCGGCATCGCGAGCGTCTCGAAGTGAGTTGGTAGGCGGCACAAGACTAAGCTCGTGGGAGAGCTGGGTCGTAGTTGAGCTACATTTGACCCGCCATTTGCGAAACTCTTCGGCAAAAAATGTGATGAGGGCGTTGAACTCGCCCTGGCCAGGCGGTTGAACAGACCAAGAAGTCGAGGTGGGATGTTGCGTGGAGGAAAAGAGAGTTGGCGGGGGTCGCAAGCACTGGAGCGTCAAGGAGGGGAAGTCAAACTCCAAGGGATCGAAATCGAAGGGGCTGCAAGTGCTTGATTGGGGTTTTCTAGAAGCGAGAGTCAGTTGGGTTTGCTCGAGCGAGAGGGCAGAAAGGGAGAGAGGGGAAAAACACACTTTACTGATTTCAAGATACTAATCATTTCTCGCAAGGCTAGGTCGGTGGCTTTGGCAGTATCCAGTGTATCAGCCATGCGCTGGCGAGACTCCATCTGCATTTTGTGTGTAATCTGACGGCTAACGGTCCGCGTCCTGAGTTCGCTTGTGTTGCTGGTAGCGGAAGAGGGCAGGGCCGAGACTGGAGTGGAAGCGGGGGCGGGAGCTGAGGCCGAGTTTGGGGCAGAGATGGGTCCATCGGGCAAGCGTTGGGCGCTATCGTCTACGGCAGATACCGAGTCTCGAAATGAGGCGCCAGGGCGGGGCGTGCCTAGGGGAGTAGAAACCTCACGGCGTGACACACTGCGCGGCTGGCGACGGGTGATGTTGCCGCGTATTTCGCGAATAGCATCCACATCGTGAAGGCCATCAGGCGGCTTAGGGTTCTTTTCGCGGATATAGAGGTCGAGATGGCGGCCGAGGGAAGAGGAGGTAAAAGCTTGGCCGCAAAACTGGCAGGTTTTGTCCTTGGCGGCTTTGGGCAGCAGGGAGTCGTCTGGGGAGATGGCCTCTGCCATCTTGGGAGAGAAGAGAGGGGAGAGGGGTATATAAATGCGAGATAAATAGGGAGAGACAGGTCCAATGACTGATGAGAGCAGTGAGTGTGAGTGGGCTGGTGACTATGCTCCGGGGGAGCTCAAGAGTCTGCATGCATAGAGATGGGCGGCTGGTCGGCAGGAGAGAGAAAAGAAGCGGCAATCAAGGAAGCAGCCTTGAGCGTACAAGCAAGAACGAAAGAAAGCGAGGCTGGTTACGGTTTCTGCCCAGTCACACGATGCAGGTCACGGTCGGCAACGGGATAGCTTTAAGAATGGGAGGATGGGAGCACCAGAGATTGAGTGGCGGCGACGAAGAGAGTAGAGTAGATCAGATAAGATCCGACTTTGTTGGCCGAGCAGGGCAGTTGGATGAGCGTGATTTGATTCGGATAGGCCGATTGAAGTGGTCAGGTTGAATGTATGCGTTTTTGCTAGAGTTTTGCGTGCGTGTGCTATTTATGTGTGGTTGTTCAGGTTTGGCTGGGCAAATGGAATAAGAAGCGAAGGGGGAAGGACGAAATAAAAAATTAAAAAAAAAAAAATCCTGGAGGCAATCAGAGAGAAGAGAAGGACAAGGGGTGAGGAGACAGCCAAAGAAATGGAAAGAGAGAAACGGCCAAGCAGTCAAACAGTCAAACAGAGAGACGGGCAAAAACAGGATTGACGATCCCTTGAGCGAAGCAAAGAGGAGGAAGAAGCAGGCGTGGAAAATAAGAAAGGCAATGAAGGAGGACGACAAGAAGATGCTGATATTAAAATGAGCGTCGAATTTAGATCAAGGGTGGAGAGGGTAGATGACACCACAAGTAAGCCAAACCCAAGCAAAGACGGACCAAAGGCTACAAAGCAAAGAGACACGGAAAAAGGAAAAAAAATCTGCAAAATCTAGAGCAAATTAGCTGGAGGAAAAGCAGCCCAGGCGATAGAGGAATAGCAGTGAATGCAATTAATAGAAGAAAAAAGCGAGTCGACTCAAGCTGGAAAAAGCGCAGCAGCCAAGTAGAAGAAATTTTAATCCGCGATGACGAGAAATTTCTCATCGCCTTCTCAGCAGCCTTCACACTAACAGTGAGCAGCTTCCAGTGAGCACACCGAGATTTACAGGGGATACAACGGGTGTAAAGCAGGACAAACACAGACTCTAGATCTATTCGGGCCTGTCTACAGGGCCTACAGTGCACTTTAGCCAAATCAGCCACAGGCCCACCAGCAGTCACTCCAACCCAGCCAACTCTGCCTGTTCTTTGTTGCCCCTGTAGTGTATGTAGTACAACAAAATATCAAGCCTCCAGGCCTGTCGGCGCGCCAGTTTATAGGGCTGCTTGCCTCTTCTACAGCAGCCGCGGCGGCCATTTAGCGAGCAGGTCTCCGGCCCCTTTATCTGAATCATCCACCAGTCATCCCAGACGCGAAAAATAAAAATAACATAAAACAATGCCCTTCTTTTCCTGCTGCTAGCCCACAGACAATGTAGACAATGGACAAAGAGGAAGGCGAAAGGGGATAGGCTGCTGTCGTCGGTCTGGCAGCAGCTTTAGGCTTCAGGCTTGGGGCTACTAGGCTGCGTACTGTGCTGTTGCTGGAGCATTTGGGCAGGACCTTCCTTGCCTGTGCTGTGCTTTGCATCCTCTTCTAGCCCACCTCTTTTGCGCCCTCTGTCTCCTCTGTCTCCTCTACCTCTCCCACCTCTTCTATCTCTCCCTCCTCTTCTATCTCTCCCTCCTCTTCTATCTCTCCCTCCTCTTCCACCTCCCCTCCTCTTCCACCCTCAGCCTGGTCAGGGGCTCCATCTCCCTCGACCTGCCAGCGTAAAGCACACAGACAAACAGCAAAATACATAAATTGCCTTTGCCGTCCCCCATCCCAGGTTTAATAACCTGCCGTCTGTGTTTGATGAGCACCTTGTTTCCTTTGTTTCTTCATGTACCAATAAACGTCGTCTAATGCCAAACTTGTGGGCATACCAAGCCCCCCATCTTGCTATCCCCCTGCGCTCGAGGAGGGAAAGGGGCCTTAGGTCCTTCATCTCACATTTCTCGTTCTTCTCGTTAGATACTTCATATGCACAAGTACAAACATGCGTACATTGTACATTGCACAAAATTACACTCTGCGTCAAAGTGGAGACAACTCCATGGATAGCCCGTTGTGTGTATAGCAAGCATACAAGGTACAAGGTTCAATCTGTTGTTACTTGCGCCTCTCTCTTTTTCTTTTCTCATCACTACTTACTCCCACGTCCCCTTCTATTGCTTCCAGCTCTTCTAGCATCAGGTTGAGGAGCCCTCTCCACCAATCAGACGAAGGGGGCTCCCTCTTTCGAAAGCGCACCTATGTATATCCAACTATCAAGCCTTGTCCAAGGCCTGTTTGTTACCGAATAGATAGCACCTCCACGCACGTACGTGCCTGTGCATATATGTATGTGTCTGTTGTCTACTGTTCGCTGTCTGCTATCTGTTTGTCTCTATTGATATGCGCGCATGCGTTGGTCTTCTTCTCTCTATTTACTCTACCGGCCCACCACTACAGCCCGTCGACTAGCAGTACAAACCCAAATTCCTCAAGTCCACCACAACGCGACAATATTGGCGAACAGTGGCAATAGCAATATATAATACGTAAGCCACAAGTCTGACAAACTAATCGCCATCACCTCTATCATGGAGAGAGCGTAAACGGAAAGCCTAGCTAGCCCAAGGCCTTCTCCCTCCTTCTCCTCTCTTCCCATCATGCACAGATCACATCAGGCCTCACTCCATCCAACAAGAATCTCAAAAGAGCAGAAGAAAAAAGAAAAAGAGGATGCTTATCCACACAACAAATCTTATTGCGAACCGAGGCCAGCTCACTACCCAGAGAAGAGCGATGATCCCTCAGGAAAGCCTATAGCCAGCTGCCTATATTGTTGCTATGTTACTACACATCGCTCTTCACTATCTACCGCTGACGCTGACACCCCCATCCATATCACCCAACGTCTATACAACCTATTTTGTTCAAGAGCCAAAAACACCATGCACAGCAGCACATGGACAACGCCATCCTACAGCTCCAGCTTCCAACTAACCTTACAGCTCGCCTTGCAGCCGCAGATCCTAACTCGAACAGGACAGGCCAAAAACCTGTCACCCAACTTCTCTGCTCTCTCCCTGCAGCTTTGACTGATCTGGCTTAACCTGGCCTGCTAGTCTCCTTTGGCCTGCCCAGGCCTCGTTGAACTTGGAATTGAATATATTTAACGTCTGTGGGGATTTCCCAGACGTTGTAGTTGATGACGATTAAATTTTTTTCCTTCGGGGGGGAGTTTACCGGTCTTGTTGTTTTTTTTTTCTTTTCCCATTTAGGCTCTCACATAACAGATACCAGCTGTCCCTCTGCATTATCTCCCCCTACTAGCTCACGTTGGCCAAGAAACAAACACTCATACACGGTCGAAAAGGGAGACGTACTGTTCTGCGGCCCTAGCTTACATGCATGAGCTCATTCGCTGAAGAACAGGCATCGTGCTGGCCCTTATTTCGGGAAACGCGTTGGATTTCCTGCGCCAGGAAACCCCATTCACGGGAATGGAGACGAGAAAACGGGCGCTACTTAGCCTTGCCTGATACGTAGCCCATACATTACTGAGTCTCCAAACACGGAAATACTTATGGTGTACGGGTAACCCATTAAGAATATGTAGGTTATTCAACGTCTGCCTGGAGAAAAGAATCTTGTCAAAATCCCGGAATCCGTTGTTGTTGTTGTTGTTGTTGTATTTAACGTCTACTCTAACTAGCGTATGCTATCCCGGAATCCGGATCATTTTGTTTGTTTGTTTGTTTGTTCTATTTAACGTCTACCTACTATTTATTACATAGCAATACGACGGCATGATCTGGACGGAAAAGGGGCAAGGAGATGTCGTCCCCCGACACCTCTTCCGGGCAGT
>JAXCEX010000394.1:0-10540 GCA_038382965.1 Ceratocystis huliohia
GCCTGGTCTCTCCCTCATCCGCCTCTACGCGCGCTGTGCCTTTTGTCGTGTCTAGGTCTATGACCTCCTCGGCTCCGTCGACCATGTCTATTTCAATCTGGTCATCCGTGGGGCGCGTCGGAGAGGCCCTGCCTGATGCGGCCACGCACTCCATGTTGTCGCTGTTCGTTCGTGGTAGTGTTTGGTGTGAAATATTAGGGTTGTTTAGGGTTACTTCCTTTCACGAGGGTTGTAGGAGGGAAGTTGTTGAAGCTATTTTCGCCGCTGAGAAGTTTGCCTTATAATACTGCCTAAACGCCAGCATGTGTGTTCAACTGGTCTTGTGGTCTAGTGGTATGATTCTCGCTTAGGGTTAACCCTACAGCACAGCTTGCGAGAGGTCCCGTGTTCGATCCACGGCAAGACCCTAACTTTTGCTACTTTAAATGGTCTTCTTCTCAAATAAATCTCCTTTTTAAGCACGGCTAAGAACGCCAATTCCCGTGTAATCAAACACTGGGTGGTCTTTTTTTTTTCCAACAGCCGATCGTGAGTACGGGTACTTGAAAATTTTAAATGTGGAGGAATTCCGTCACAAACTATTTTAGATGAAACTATAAGCAAACATTTCTGGTAGTTATCTATGCATGTGTCAGTATTTGCCCTTGCCGCTTCAAATTTTGCTTTGATTGCTTATTGGGTACTACTAGTATGATGCTGCACACGCCACACATGTTGCATAAGCCTGTAGGCAGCCTAATAGATTCCGGCAGTTAGCCATAGAAAACACTAGAAGGAGGAAAACAGGGAGGATATGGAGAGACATGACTCCGACTGTGTGTTGTGGTAGGCGGGCAAGCACGGTATCATGGGTGTATTCAGGGTCTATGTCTGACGAGTCTTAAAACCCGACAGTCGCCAGCGGCTGGATAACGTAGCATACAGAATGTTTGTAGTAGTCCAAGACAGCCAAGGCTGAGGAGCGGCCCAGTAAGATATACGAATGTATCTCTCCTTTCCCGTCATACACCAGAATTCCTTGGTAGACGCGAAGCTGTCCGTAGGTCGGATCAGTACAGCCGAGAGGGCGGCTAGCCCTTTCTTAAAACTAGAAATTATACTGGGAAGCGAAGATAATTTCTGGCTTGGTACAAAGCCTTATATTTTCCTAGAATTCAGTCTAGCGTCGGGTGAAAGATTGTGGCGATAGGAGAACTGACTGCTCGGTACAAGACGTCATTTCAGTGAGGTTTTTTTCCTTGGCTCAGTATCGTGTAGTGTGTCACATGTCCTAGGCAGGCGGCCACTCGTCGAAGATACATTGTTCTAGTGCTTGCGTATCTAGTGTCGTGTCCCAATGGTCCCAATGACCGAACGGCACATGTCACGATTCAGGGTTTGACAAACGTTATAAACACAGCGGTGGGCCTTTCCAGCATCAGAAAGGTGCTAAAACACGAAATAAAAAGCTGCTGTAAGCTGAGTTATATATAAATTACCCTCGACACAGACCACGGAAAATTGAAGGGGGCTCCTGACAGCAGAAAAGTCTCCGACAGTTAGCTGCCGCTACCTAAAACAGGAATTAGGCTCACCTTTCAAGCCCTAGCTGTTGAAATGAGCATAAATAAGAGCGAAGCTATGACGTTTGGTTTTACTCTTTTAAGAACGGATTGCTCTTACATGTACGAGAATCTTCTCTCCCGACAGCGGATTGCTCATCTTCGCGCAAAGATCTTCAGGCACAGAAGGAAAATTGACACGTTGTGAAAAGAGCCAGTATCTGAGACCAGAGACGCCAGCGAGCAGTGTGAGAGGATCTATTGGAGGGCCATATAGGGTATGCAAGATTATTATTGTCAATGCTCAGTTATTCAGAGTGACACCTTCGTCTTTGAAACGACTAACAATGAGGTACGTCTCCCGCGGACAAGCACAAAGCAGAATACGAAACAGGGCAAAGCGAAAGCCTAGCAATAGAGAATATGCTAGTGTACAGCTAGCATTGTCTCTACAAGGTGCGCGTCTGGTTTGCTGGATGAAACTTGAAAAGGAACAGCAAAATTTGGTATTAAGTCCTAAAGAGGAAACATGCGTGTCATATGCAGCGTACCCTGCCTCAGGATAGCACGATGAAGGAAGTATTGCATATTGATGCGACATCCAACGTAGTGTCTCTGTGATGCTCATATGCGTTGCATTTACAATGGAACTCTCGGCAAAGCTAGTCATCAAGTCGAGATGTTTTGAAACTGGTAGAAAGCCAATTGCCTTTGTAGGATCAGAGATCCGGGGTTCAAGAGCAAGGGATCAAATATAGATCAAGGGATCTAGGGGGTCTAGGGAGCATGGGCGTTCCAAAACCCTGAAGAACCTGTGGTAGCTTTCGTCCATAACAACTCTGCCTTACTCTACGACAGCGCGTTTCATGTTGAATCCATAGGAAGGCGCCCGCTACTACTACTCGTGCTTCTTAGTCAATTGTCTCATAACCTATCAACTTTTGGACTCCCTCCGACAATATAGTGCCTAGAAAGGCATTCATTGGTAGCGTATGCTTTTGGGAATGAGCCCGGGATCCACAGCCGAGACCTCTGCAAAAGGGCTTGTCGCTACCCGCACACGAAAAGGCAGCAAATGAATGCGAGGGATAGCACTTGCAGAATATTAATACTATGCTACGGACAAGCGCCGGCTGCTGTCCTAGCTGAATTTGGATGGTGTCAAGGCACTGGCATTCTCGGCGTTTATCGACGTGACAACTGCGCCAAGAGAAGGAAAAGGAAGGAGAAAAGGATGGACTGGGAAGCTTGGCTTGATCCATTCGTTCAAGGCCAATTGCTTTTTTGACACAGGCTACATACGATGCAGCGTGCTAGCATGCACACAATCTGACTATGCCCTTCCCTGCTATTAGCGCCGTGAGAGTCTGCGTTTTTTTTGTAGCTGGCATGTAAACCATTCAAATTTAGCCTGCTTGTACCATTAAGGTAACATGGGTGGTTGACTAGACCTCATTAGTGATTGGCTCACCTTGGTTCACTCTCCCAGACTCACGCGTAGCCTGTACCACGTTTGACTAGCGCCTGACTGCTTGTACCTGCACTGTACCATTGTTCTTTCTTGAGGATTTCCCTCTTGTGGGCTGGAGGGGGGGGCAGTTGGCTTCTGCTTGTGTTCTTCGCGTTGTACATATTCTTATACTTGCTTGAGTATATAATATCTGCACAACTGTTGATTCTTGCACGTACCTTCTCCTTTTGGTCCCCATCATCGATCGCTCTTTCCAAAAACACTCCGTCATTGTCTAGACGGGTGCCCCTTTTCACCCATTTCTCGCTCTTTCTTTCCCCCTGCCTATACTGGCAGGCAAGTTCTGCTGTGCAGTGCAGTTGCTCTATCTTTTCATTTCTTCGTTTGCTCTTGCCCTCCATCTAGTTCTATATAATCTCTACCTGCCTGCTGCTTCTCTCTTTTCTATTCCTTCTGCCTCTTCCCCTTCAAGCCTCGCTCATTCGTTACCTCTGGAGGCCCCCCGAGCATCTAACATTGATAGCTCATCATTCCTTCATATCTTCATATCTTCCCATTTCATTCGTTCTTTTAACGGCGTTCTTTTCATCTCTACATTGGGCTTCTATTTACCCTGTATCTCATCTCGCTCCCCGCTGCTGAAAGGTAAACACGCTCCCTATCCTGATCCTCCCGACCTTCATAGCCTGTTCTGCCTTGTCTTCATCCCTTCCTTGGGCAGGCCGTTGTAATATACCCAGCTTTTCATGCTTGCTTGAGCGTGTTTTCCCATCTTACTGGAATGCCATTCGCTTGTTTGTTTGTACACACTCTGCCTGGCGCTTCATATAAGAGGACGACCCATTCGCTGCCATAGCTGAAGCTGTTTTCCCCCCGTTTCCTCAGTGCTAACCTTTTCTCTTTCCCTTTTTTCAAGACCCCGGGGAAACTCATACACTTGTCACATAACATCTGCCTCACGACAGCCATGGTTTCTGCGTTCTTGCTGACGGCCATCACGGCCCTCAGCTTGTTTTCCAATACTGCTACTGCTATACCCGCTTCTACTGCGCCATCTTATGTTTCTGCCCCTTCGGCTGTTCCTGTAATCTACAACAACGGCAGCGACACTGGTGCTTCTAACTGGTGGTTTGCCAAAATCAAGCGCCAGGGTACTGTTGCTTACTCTACTGAGAACGCTGACGGCTATTCCATCTTCCGCAATGTCAAAGACTTTGGTGCCAAGGGTGACGGCTCGGCTGATGACACTGCGGCCATCAATGAGGCCATTTCCTCTGGCAACCGTTGTGGACTGAAGTGCGACTCAAGTACTGTTACCCCTGCCATCATCTACTTCCCCCCCGGAACCTACCGTGTTAGCGCGCCTATCGTCATGTACTACTATTCTCACATGGTTGGCGATGCCCTCTCTCTGCCCGTTATCAAAGCTACCTCTGACTTCACCGGCATGGCTGTCATGGATGCTGACCCTTACGACACCAACGGCAACAACTGGTTCACCAACCAGAACAACTTCTTCCGCCAAGTCCGCAACTTTGTCATTGACCTGACTGACATGCCTTTCTCTGCTGGTGCCGGTATCCACTGGCAGGTTGCCCAGGCCACTTCTCTGCAAAATATTGAATTCAACATGCGCACTGATGGTGGCGAGGAGAACAAGCAGCAAGGCATCTTCATGGACAATGGCTCTGGAGGCTTCATGACTGACCTTACTTTCAACGGTGGCAACTACGGAGCTTTCCTTGGCAACCAGCAATTCACTACCCGCAATTTGACCTTCAACAACTGCAGGACCGCTGTCTACATGAACTGGAACTGGGCTTGGACTTTTCATGGTGTCACGATTAACAACTGCGGAGTCGGTATCGACATGGGTGCTACTACTGCCACTGGCTCAATCCTCTTTGTCGATAGCAAAATTTCCAACACTCCGATTGGAATCCATAGTACTTACAGCACCAGTAACACATTCACCAACGGCAGCTTGATCCTCGACAATGTTGACATGTCTGAAAACGTCCCCACGGCCATCCTTAACCCCGAATCTAAGGAGATCATCCTTGAAGGCAACCAAAAGATCGATAGTTTCGTTCAAGGTCGTGCCTACGCGGGCTCCTCCGGGTCTGCTGTTCAAGGTGCTCAGAATGTCCCTACAAAGCCAGACGTCCTGCTTGACTCCAACGGCCGTTTTGTTACTCGCTCAAAGCCCCAGTACCAGGAAGTCGATGTTTCGGCCTTTGTCAGCGTCAAAGACAAGGGTGCTAAGGGTGATGGTGTTACCGATGACACTGCTATCATCCAAAAGATTCTCGACGAAACCACCGAGGATCAGATTGTCTACTTTGACCACGGTGCTTACCTTATCACTGATACCATTGAGGTCCCTAAAAATATCAAGATTACGGGCGAGGCTTGGCCTTTGATCATGGCTGGTGGTGACAAGACATTTCAAGACCAAACTAGCCCTAAGCCTGTTTTCCGTGTCGGAAAGCCTGGCGATATTGGCAACGTCGAAATCACCGAGCTGATGTTTGAAACTGCGGGTGCTCAGCCTGGCGCTATCATGATGGAGTGGAACTTGGAAAGCGAGACTGTGTCAAAGTCGGGTCTGTGGGATACTCACTTCCGTATTGGCGGCTCAGCTGGTACTCAGTTGCAGTCTGATACCTGCAAGAAGACTCCCTCGGTCGAGACTAGTGCTAACCCCGAATGCATTGGTGCCTTCTTATTGTTCCACCTGACCAAGACTGCTTCGGCATACTTTGAGAATACCTGGTTCTGGGTCGCTGACCATGAGCTCGACCTCACAGATCACTCCCAGATTAACATTTACAACGGACGGGGAGTCTTGATTGAGTCTACCAAGGGTGCTTGGCTGTGGGGTACCAGCTCGGAACACAACGTTGTATACAACTACCAGCTTTCCAATGCAAAGAACGTCTTTATGGGCCTAATTCAGACGGAGACTGCTTACTTCCAGGGTAATCCTTCTTCATTGGAACCCTTTTCGGTCAACACAGACTACAAGGACCCCGACTTTGAGACGATCTGCCAGGGAGATGAACTTTGCACTCGCACCATTGGCCTGCGTGCTGTTGATTCTTCGGATATTCTGATCTATGGCGCTGGCATGTACAGTTTCTTTGATAACTACTCGCAAACGTGCCTCAAGACTGAGGATTGCCAGCGTGACATGGTGCACATGGATAACAGTTCAATGTCCATGTATGGTTTGGCTACCAAGGCCGCCATAAACATGGTTCTTGTTAACGGTGAGGCGGCTGCCCTGCAAAAGGACAACACCAACGTGTACGGATCAACCGTCGCTTTGTTCTCAACCTCTGATTCTCCTTCAGGGCACTACTGAGCGAGTAGGGTCCATGAGCTGACATTTACGGGGGGTGTGACGTTACATTCACCATCGCTCTTTGTGTTGTCTTGCTCTTTTTTCACTTATTTTCTTACTGTCACCTTTTCTTCTTCTGTCCATCGTACTTTGGCCGGGGGAATATGGCCTAGTCTTTTTGAACTGCTTCTTTTACTTTTTCTTTTTTTCCCCTCTCATACAGGGTCTTGTGGGAGGAATTGGATAACTTCATTTCTGGTAGCCGGATTGCCATGATGTCGAGTTGTTTACGGCTGTTGCTCTTGCTTTTTTACTGATGATTTGTGTTTGGTGTTATTTCTCTGGTTGCTTTTTTTATTCGCTTTTGACTACATATTTAACATGCTGTCAGTCATACTGTCATTCACTTTGATTTTTTCATGTCTCTTATGGTATGGTATAACTTGTGAAAAGCGCTTGTGTTATGTGAGGCTTAAGGCAGTGCTTTGTGCGCCACAGAATGTTTTCGAAGTTCTATAAGTGTGGCTGGTTTACGCCACATATGCGAGGATCAAATGACGGTCTGTGGCGAATTGAAGCTTGTCTCCATGTGTTTTATTCTATATTGAACTACGGGATTCTAGGACTGTGTATATTTTATGCCTTGAACTTTGTTGATTGTTCTCTGATTTCATCATCTTTTTATTATAGGTCACACTCAACATATAATTCCCTGCTTGTTATAGCAGATTGCAGTTGCTTTGCAAAGCTACCCCCATTGCTAGGTGATCCCGCAAGCGACTTATCTGTCTCAAACCTACCTAATCGCCACCACAAAATGGATAGCACCGACTCCTCTGACACCCATGCTCGTAGTCGTGGTCATACATCCTCGCCCTCTTCACTTGCTCAGAACCGAGCTTCTGGCACAGCAACGGCGACAAAGACTACAGTTCCCTACCCTGTTTTCGACGGTCCAACATCTACGATGTTGTACATCCCGACGCAGAGCGAGCTAGCCGTATATGCTGTTTTTCCTGCGCTCCTGCTCTTTGGCGGAGCTTACTCGATACTCTCACCAACGGTGAGCGCTAGCACCTATGATCCTGTAACCCAGGGCCATGTACAAGACCCCGAACTGCTGCCGTCATACTTCGCGTCGAAGAACAACGTGTTTAACCGGTATTTTGTCAAGGTCGGCTGGGCGTGGGTGACGGCTGCCATTAGCTCTTTCGCCTTGCTGAACCCGGTCCTGGGTCGGATAACAGGCGGCACGTCACTCATGGCACCTAAAAATTCCGCCGCTGCAAAGTTGGCAGTCTATCGCCGAGCGCGTGTTCTAGTGCGTTACGCTGCCGTGACTCTGGCGTGGGCGGCAACTACGCAGTGGTTTTTTGGGCCCCCCATATTCGACCGCTGGTTCCGCTGGAGCGGCGGCATGTGTTACCCGGTCGAGGCATTTGGGCCAACCGGTACATTGCTTGCGGGCGAGGCGCTGCAAAAGGCCGGTGCGGACGCCGAAGCGCTCAATATTATAGCATATACGGCTACAACGTGCAAGCGTGTGGGTGGGCGTTGGTACGGCGGCCATGATATTTCAGGACACGTTTTTCTACTAGTCTTGGGCTCAGGTATGCTGCTACAGGAGATTTGCTGGGTCATGTGGCCACGGGGGAACAGAGCACTGATCCTTGGTGATGGATCGGTGCTGACATATGGTCCAGGCCCGGGTCGAGCTAGGGGCATTGGATTTACCGGCGTTTTTATCTTGGGCGTTGTAGCCCTGGATCTGTGGATGCTGCTGATGACGGCTATTTACTTCCATACATGGTTTGAGAAGGTAAGTCGACCAACCGGCCCATTTGTACAGGATCTTGCCAATCAAGAGTCTTCGCTAACATTGGAATGCAGCTTACGGGCCTTCTCGCTGCTACTGCGTCACTGTACCTGGTATATATTGTGCCGCGATTCATGTCAACTGTCCGGGCTGTTTTGGGAGTGCCCGGGCTATACTAATATAACGTGGGCAGGAGAAATCAAAGCTGAACAAGTGATGGCCATGTATTAGAGGTTTGAAACGATGTAATAGGGGGAAGAGCAATTGGCTGATTGATCTATATTATAAATAAATAAAGAGCTAGCAATACTACGAGGTGTGATGATTCCATCGCACAATTTGATTCACCTATTATGTGCTTCCGGTCCCTATACTAATATTTGCCTAAAAAATCATTTGTATAGCTCTACGAACCATCCATCTCACTCTAGAGATTAAGGCAAGACCCAAGCTACGTGGGGGGGCATGGCATTTCTTGCTATCGATAAGCGCGCCGGGCCAATGCTTCTTAGAGGGGATCCACTTTTTAACCCCACTCCCATTTAAAATCCATCCTTTATACAGTTGAACCCTGTCCTGTGCATCGATACCCTTCTTTGTCGACCTACAGCCCACCGTCGCTATGTCTTCTCTTCTCAAGGCACCCCCCAATCTCCCCGACCTTGTGACTACTGCATTTTCTAATGCGCGAGCCACTAAAGACCTTTATTTCTTCCCCACTGAAGTCACTATTCTTGCTACCGCCTATGGCCCAGTCTGTCTCCACCTCTCCCTCCCCTTCTCCCCTCTCTATGAACTAACCTCTAGCCGTGTAGTTCCAAATACGCTATGCGCCATCGCTAGCACAGAAGCCCAAGAATCCAGTACGTGCACCGGGTAGTGTCCCGTTTGACCCATTTGCCACACCGCCACCTGCGCTGCGCATTGTCGATATTTCGCCCGCGCACTTCCTCGTGCTCAACAAGTTCGCCATTGCTCCCGAGCATTTCATCCTTGCAACGACGGCATGGCGTAGTCAGGAGGACGTGTTAGAAGCAGAAGACATCGAGGCAGCGTACGCGTGTGTGAAGGCCTATCGCGGCCGACAGGGCGGCAACCAGTCTGAGCCAAAAGGTGGTGTAGTAGACGGCGAGGAGCATGGGCTGCAACGGACTGGATTATTTGTATTTTACAACGGCGGTCCTCACTCGGGCGCATCGCAGCCGCATCGCCATTTACAGCTAGTTCCCATGTCGAGTCTTTACGACGGCTTGTCCGCGTCAACGCCGTGGTCGCCACTGATTGATTCGGCACAGCAGCCTACCGCATCCGAGGATATACCTATCCACCTCTTCACAAAGCCTGTTTCCGATAACCCAACTAAAAACGAGCTGTTTGACACATACCTGGGGCTCTATGCCCAGGCATGCAAAGCTGTATTGGGCGCTGAGACAGAGGTCCCGGGTACAAGCAAGGCATTAATTAGTTACAACTTCTCCCTGACAGAAAATACAATGGCATTGTGTCCCCGGATCTCGGAAGGCGCTAGAATCGGCGTTGAAAATGGCGCCGGGAAGATACAGCTAAATGGCACTATTTTGGCCGGTACGGCTCTAGTCAAGAACGAAGCTGAATGGGTTGCATTAAGAAAGGACCCCAGTATTTTTGAAGATGTCTTAAGGAAAGTCGGGGTACAGAGAGCACTCATTACGGAAGGTAAATCTTAATGAGACGAAAGGTTTAGTCTTATTTGTAGCTGAATCCCGCTGTGAATCATTAAGTTGATAGATGGGCCGAAAGTCACATTCATGCACAATGTTTAAACGGAAACTGGTCAGCATTAAAACTAAATGTAAAAAGAAAGATAAAGAAAAATAAAGCCCCCCTTAGATAACAGTTTGCCTAAAACAGATGGCAAAGACAAAGTTCCTCCAAATATCACAAGTCGGAAAACAACAACAGGAGAACAGGAGGGTAAGAAAACAGAAAACGAGGAAAGAAAAGAGCCAACTCAGAAATGGACTAAAACAGCAAATGGATGAAGAGATGAAGAAAGGCAAAAGACGAAGGGCAAGTGAAATGCTCGAGAAAAATCGAAAAAGTTGGGAAAAGAAAAGAAATAAATGAAACAAATAAAAAAAATAAAAAAAATACAAAAGCGGCGCCTGTGGAGTTGATGTTACACGGTCGTCTAGTTAGAGTAGCACTCTTTTTCCTCCTAGGGCGGCTCACACCCTCAAAAAGAAAATAAAAGCCTAGACTGTGGAAAGGATTGCTCTTTCGTTGCAATTCACGGATCCGTAAAGACGTGCAAAAGGTGTGTACTTGTGCTATATCTTATTCTTGTCTATCTCTTTCTATCTTCTAAAGGGAAAAGGAGGGGAGGG
>JAXCEX010000395.1:0-10393 GCA_038382965.1 Ceratocystis huliohia
GGGGGGGTGCGGTGGGCTTTGTGAGTTGGATAATAGCGCACTTAGTCATTCTTCTTTGGCATGCTGGAAGAAGTCGTAGGATAGCAATTAGAGCGTGGGGGGACTGCAGGTAAGAAGAATGGCCTCCTTTTTGTTGGTGAGAAAAGGGGACGTGGGCGAGGCATAGCTCCTACGATGCGGCTGCTGATTGCTGAGCTAGCTGTCGCGTTATTCTTTGCGCCGGCTCAGCCCCCGGGGCTATGTCTACAGCTAGCAACGATTCTCATCAGCCAGCTGGTTTTGTGTTTCCGGCTCTGGCTCTGGCTCTAGCTCAAGCTTAATCAAGTGATGTTGACGTTTACAAGCTAGCTATGTATGTATGTGTGTGTGTGTGGTGGGCAGGGGAGCCCCGTCCTAGTGCTAGGCTGACTAGGGTTAAAGAGCTAGGCTAAAAGCGCGAGAAACAAAGGGGCAGTCTCTGATAAGGTAATTCTGATAAGGTAATGCTAGAAATCGAAGGGCTTGTGTCCACTTTTCTTTACCCCTCTTCTTCTCCTTCCTCTTGTCCCGAGAAAAGATTTTCTAGGGCTCCAGCGGGATCTTGGGACACAGCAAGCTAAGGCCCATGGCTCTAAGCTAGCCCATGGCTCTAAGCTAGCCCATGCCAGCCCATTCTTCGAGCCCTTCCCTTTATCCAAGCCCTGTAACCTAAAATAGGGCTGGCTATCTGCTATATGCACCATGTTGTACATGTCCGTGACTAGACAGAACAAGATCTCCATTAGCACTGGCAAGTTGGGGGCTTCGTTGTCAATGCACGCACACACGCAGACACGCAAAACCCGGAGATACAGACTTGCGGGAGGGGAGCATGAAGAAGGCTAGTATCAGTAAGGGATTCCATCCCATAAAGAAAACGATACGTACTGTCTAGGCTCGTCCACATCCCTTGCTCGCTTACTTTTACGGTGTCTCCACGTCGCAGATGCTCACAAATAGGCCTGTTACGTCAGCACGATGGGGGCAGGCCACCAGGAAATAAGAATGGAAATAAATATAAACATAAAACAAAGACAAGAACAAGCACAAGCACATACTACACGCACGTACGCACACACGCTGCTGATGGATAGCATGTGTAAAAGTACTTGTGTGACTTGGCTAGACGACATGACAGTAGAACCACCACAACCTACGGGCAGACAGACAACCGCTAGATTCACGACAAGTGCGCGCGCATGTGTTTGTAAGTGTGTCTGTCTTCCTTGCCATCCTTATCCAAAGCCGGCCATGCGTATTTGTGTATATCTGCGTACACAAGCAAACACGGCACATGGATATCTGTGCATGAAGTAACACACCCATCATCCTAGTACAGCTCCTCCGCCCGGTTTCTTTGCCTGTCATCCTCGTCAGTCTTCTTAATCTGGTGCAGTCTCTTATGTCATCTCCTAGGCCCATCGTTGCGTATACTTGGGCATCAAGGCAAAATAAAGTAGCGTCATACAGAGGAAACTACACAAGCAAGGGAGACAAGACCCTTGTAGGACTTGCGCTCCAACTCCATAGAGGTGCGTTGTTGAAGGTTTCCACGGCCAGCATGACATGGCATTGACACAATGGCATGGACATCCCCCATTCCCCTCCAGCAGTGTATTAGGCGTTGGGGTCAACTTTGAAGGCGCTGTTATCCATGTATTCAGCAGACCGTCAAAATCGTGTTCATTTACCAATGACATCAGTGCAGCAGGCTCTCGCTAAGCAGCCCACGTCGAGAAATACCAAGGCGGGAAGACTCGGGATTCATGGCTTTTTTCCCCCTCCTTTTTTCTTTCTTTTTTTCTCTCTCTACACCCCAAGATATGATGTTGCTGCTCATCTTGGCAGCTTGTTGAGACCACATTGCGCTGTGTGAGCCCAAGACCCGGACCGAACCTGATTTTAGCCTGGAGCTTGGTATGTCAAGAGTAGGATTAACACCCACACCCACGCCTAACGGGACATCTTAATCTTTCCACAGAAGATAGCCTTCCAATGCAACACACACGGGCTGCGAGAGACACCAACCTGGATGGAACTGCCAACTGAATGCAATAGCATATGTAGCTTAGTCAGGGTGTGCAAGTAATGCCTGCCTTTGCAAAACTGCGCATCAGGTACTGATACATGCATGGCAAAGAGGCGCCAAGCAGTAATACATGGATGGGCGTGGCTATCGTGAAACTCATATGCAGACGTTGAGCTAAAGGAAAAGGCGTATGCAGGTCTTTCTCAGGCAATTTGATAGACTGGTGGCAGCCAGATGTAGAGCCCCAAGTGCATTTTCAACGTGCCAAAGAGAGACATCCAAGCCCAAAGAGGTCTAATGATCGCCAGTAGGCTGTTTAAAGCCCACCTAACTGCTCTCTTCTATATAACAAAGACGGCCACTCAAACCAGCGGTGGCAATGTGTATGCATTTGGGTTCTATATTCAAGAGTCGGTGAGCGGCTAGGTAGAATGGTGTTGGCCCTTGGACATAAGGGTAAGTGAGCCTGGGCTTTTACGTGAGCTATTTACATACAACAGCCGCGGGTGGCTCATAAAGCCTGACATACGTTTTATGAAAGCGCTCAAGCTGTGGGGTTTGTTCGAGATAAAGTAGGTGAATAAAGAGAGGAGTAGTGAAAGGAGGCATGTGTTACTTAATTGAAACTTGTCATCACATTATCAATCAACCCTAATGATGTAACCCTATTTAATATTTAAAACTTACTAGCCTCGATCTTTCCTGAGCGAAGCAAGCAACTGGTAGCGAATCCCTTAGAACGGGCAGCAGCATTTGACTTCAAGTTATTGCGGCTCATTGCCTCTTCTTCTCAGGTTGATTACTAACACGCAAATAGCCGGTGACCTGAATGGCCGGGCTAGCTTTAATATTATTATCTGGCCCTGCTGTTGAAGCCAATGTATAAACGGATGGAGGGACGGCCAGGGAGGGACGGCCAGGGAGGGACGGCCAGGGAGAGACGGGATTCTGCGTGCATCTGTGCTTGTCTAGATCTTAGATAGATTGCGGCAAGATCGGTGAGGCTTAGGAGACGCAAGTATAGGCTCCAAGATTACAGGCAAACACAGAGCAAACAAAAGGGGCCAACGACACTTGTCTGCTTGCTGTTTCGTACTAACACAGCAGATACGTCTATATTGAAAACAAACGACCCCGTGCTCCAGTTTCACGGGGGTACAGGCGCACACAGTCACATAGCTTTATGCTATGGAGGCTCTGAAAGTTATACCACATACCCCCAGACGGTGATGGCCATTGATGCATGTGGCTTGTTACAAAGAAGAGATGTTGAAGAAGTAGGAGATGCAGAAGAAGCACCGTCGAAGTCGGAGCGGCAAGGCCCAAGTATAGGGGGAAGGGGAAGAAAGGGGAAAAGGGAAAAGGGAAAAGGGAAAAGGGAAATGTAGGACAGCCTGAATAGTAGACACCCACAGCCGCGATGTCTTTGCTGTGGGTTACACGTGCAACCATCTAGAAGCATAATGTCGGTTTCCAAGACAGAATTTTGGTCTGATGATATTAATTTTGTATTCACTTTCTGTCTGCCGGGCTTCGTTTTGTGTGTTGCTGTGTTGTGTTGTGTTGCTGTGCTGTTGTGTTGCTGTGTTGCTGTGTTGTTGGTTGCTCCGTTGCCAACTCATATAAGGCCCAAGCTGCTGTTTAAGTGCCAGGTTACTGAGACTTGTAGGCCAGCACAATTCCGGTGGTCGATGCAGGTACTCTATACAAAGGCGCTGTGATCTTGTACCACCTGTCTAACTACAGTTGTCTATAAGCTAGATTTTATCTTCGTTATATGGATGGAGGCGGCAGAGAAACTAGTAACGAGTAGCAGGCAGAAGAGGGCAAAGGCAAAAGATCACAAGACGGAATAGAGCTAGAGAGACTCTCAGTGTAGCTAGCTAGAGATAGACAAGAGATACTCCCTGTAGGTGGCCAGCTTCCCCTAGCTGCTAGCAAACTGCATATGCTGCGCTACTGTCCTGCTTCCCGCCTTGACTATCTCCTTTCATCTCTTCCTCGTTGTCTTCTTGATGCATTAGCTGCTGCTACCCTTCGGCTGACGGCCGACCAATTCTGCTAGCTGCGTTTCATCCTGGCGTTTTCCAGTGTCTTCTTCCGCGTCCCATGATCCGGCATCTGTCTTTGAGGGCAGCTAAATTTAACTGTTGGAGGAGAAACCACCCCCTGGGAGGTACGGCCAAACGGCCGGACAACCAGATTTATCAACGGCCCCCCGAATGTGTATAAAAGCTTAGCCCTTCTCATGTTAAGCCAATCTCATGACTTGCCCACTTGCAACTCGCATTCATCTTTGCCAAGTTGCCTGGTATTGTCTGATTTTGGCTTGCTGCTTACTGTCTTGCCTCGTCCTGCGCTTTTAGTCTTATAAGAACGATCTCAGTCGACATCTCTGCCCTCTTTTTTCCCTGCCAAGCACCCGCTACCAGGCTCTCCATACTCGCTTGCTGTTTAGATATAGATAGGTAAGGCCTACGCAGCAACTCTGTGTTTTCTAAGCTGACAACTGACTCTTGGTGGCTGCCATTAGTTTCTCTCCCATTTTACCCACGGCCGTCGTCAAGTCACACCTTCATACCCACCGCTACATACGATGTGCAACTTTGACGAATACCGCTTCACTTGTGGCCATAGTGTCACTCGTCTGACCTCCCACTGCCACTACGCCCGTTGCCACCCCCAGCACAGATGCATGGGCATGCACATTCTGCGCAATACGTGGGAGCAAACTGGCGCGTGCGAAACGTGTCAACAGGCTGCTTCGAGATAGTTTGCTCAAGCCCGCCAAAGCCCGTACCCGCCGCGCAAGTGAGACGTTATATTTGGCAGCAAGGGAGTAACTTCCAAGACGGATTCTTCAGTCTTGCCACAAAAGGGACCATAGATATCTCTTGCCAGGAAAAATACCCTAGGAAGGGGCCCCAAACTCGCATTGTTTTTCTTTTGTCGTCGTCAACTCTTCGCAGTTCTAAAAAGTTCTACCCCTAATACACAGCCATTCTGTTTGACATGAAAAAAATAGGCAATGCTTGCTTAGCATGAAATGCAACAAAAACCGTGTCCTCTGTATTATGTAGCCATGGGCAGGCGGTCTAGCTCGGCCCTGCCTCGTGTCTCTGCTGGGCGGCTGCTGGTTGGTATCCTACTTCTCCATGTTTGTGGCGTCCTTCACTAGACCAACCACATTGTAGCGCTTGGCAAAGAAGGTTACCCAGTCATTAAGGGTCGACTTTTCCTTGTCTGTCAGGTCCTGCCACTCGGACTTCACGTCTTCGTCCTTGGTAGACACCTTGGCTAGAGCACGAGACGCGTCTTTTCCGGCAAAGGCTACAGCGGGAAAG
Source organism: Ceratocystis huliohia (assembly GCA_038382965.1). Taxonomy (NCBI): domain Eukaryota; kingdom Fungi; phylum Ascomycota; class Sordariomycetes; order Microascales; family Ceratocystidaceae; genus Ceratocystis; species Ceratocystis huliohia. The sequence continues at coordinate 5,392 of JAXCEX010000395.1, forward strand.
AGTAGTTGAGGGGACGGGGCACTTTATTAGCATATCTCTATTCACAATGGCTTGGCTTCCCGCTCCGCAGACACTCACCAGCATATGGCCCTCCCGGCAGGTAGGACTTGTTGCCCGTCACATCATACACTATGCCTTTGATAGCAACATAGCACTTCGAGCCCTCGGCACCTAGTCAAACCGCTATTAGAACTGGGTACACTGTGCGCAAATACAAACGTCTAATGCACCTACCGTTGGCTTCAGCTAAGCTCTCTAGCGATATGAGGTCATCCTTGGGGGGCGCCAGATCGACGGGGGTTTTAGGCTCAAACTTTCCGGCCATTCTGATTGGATGAAATGAAGTAAAAGAAAAAGAGCAAGAAGTAAGAAGAGAAGAAGAAATGAATGGCTGCAACGGACAAAGAGAATCAGAAAAAAAAGTCTGATGTAGCTTGTCCAAGTAAAGACGTCACTGAAAAGAAGCTCCCTTCAAGCTGTAGCAATCTTGTTGAGGCTCGCAAGTAACTGGCCTCTTCCTATTGGCCAAAGCTCTCGGCAACAGGTAGGTAAGTGCCCCACCAGAGCTTAGCAGGGGCTGACAGCTGGCACAGGACAGCTGCTGCCATGCGGCTTAATCACCAATACCCGCTTTCACTTTTCCTTCATCCCCAAGAACCGGGCAGCTGAGCCAACACTTGTCTGCTGCGATAGCGGCTTCCCATCATTACCTCTTTCCCCATCGACTCTCAAATGAAGTAGCCACCCGCCTCCATCCTCCCGTCAATACTCGCCACCCAATGCTACACACCGCGGCTTTGCCCCGGCGGTCAGCCGCCGTTGCTGTCCGTTCTCTCATGATCCAGATGCCGCTGCAGCCCATCTCCGGGCTCCGTGCAACACAAGCAGCAACACTGCTTGATCTTTGTGATCTCTGTGCCACCAAGAGACTTGTCTCCCGACGTTTCCAGTCAACTAATTCGGATTCCGACTTGGGTGCCCAAGTGCCGAATCCTAGGGTCCCGCGTAACATGACGCCACCTCGGCCCGAGAAGAAGTACAAGTACATCTGGCGGGACCCAAGCACGTTTACTTCATGGAAGGACTACTGGGATGAGCTGAACCCCAAGTTCTTGATCGAAAAGGAATACTGGAAAGAGTCGTACGGGCGAAACAAGCCGCTGACTGTGGCGTGGTTCATGTTGTGAGTACCAAGCCGCAAGGGCAAGCAGCGCTCCCTCCAATCCGGCTATTCTAACTCTGTCTTTTAGCGTCTTCTTTGTCTGGACCCCTGCCTGTGTTGCAGTCTTTTACGATCAATTTCTCAAGCCTGATCCGACGTCCAAGTTCCCCTCGCGCGTGAGAAAGCACCTGCGCAAAGCTATCTACTGGGCAAAATACAAGCGAGACGATGCGCGGGCTATGGAAAGCTTCATGCAGGCCTTCCAGGCCATGCAGGACCTGAAAATGGACCCGTTCTCCGACGAGTGCATGGGCGCCTACATGCTGATGATCAAGTACCTCGGCACGCTGCAGCGCTTCGACCAGGCACTGGACATTTGCATGGTGCGCCGCCAGGCCTGCCTTGAGTGGGTGGCAAATCTGGCTGATCTCGTTGATCGCGGCCTGGTCGACCAGTTTGGTGCTGTCCGAGCTGGCGACGAGGACGTGGTATCCTCTGTTCTGCCAAATGCTGCGGGAGAGAATGTATGGGCACGGCGTACGCGACTGCTCAAGTGGGCTGTAGTTATGAGCGCTGAGATGGGGACGCAGTGCCATAGCGAAGGTTCGTATGACGCGCTGCATAAACGCGGCAGAGAGCTCTTGGAGTGGGCTGTTGGCCAGGCGCTCAAGGAAAACCAGCGTCGCTTCCAGAAGGGCGTCAAGACTATGGAGGACGACTGGATGTCGACAGACCAGATTGTGAATTTGTTCCAAAGTAAGTCCATTTTTTGCGGCCCTTGTCCAGTCTTGTTCCAGCGCAATGCAACCGGATTACTGACTAGTCGTGGTGGTGGCGGCGGATTTTAGTGCTCGGAAATGCATACCAACAATCGGGAGATGATGACCTCAGCATCCCACTCTTTTTCAAGGGCCTGCAGATGTGCAAGGACCGCTGCGACCAGTCACTGCTAAGTACGATGCATTGATTTACAGATTTAGCCTAACAGACAGGACTTGCGCTAATCCAAAGTGCCCTCCAGTGATATCCATGGCTGCCAGTTTCTTTAACACTGACCCCGAGGCGGTTGTCCCATCTCAGCGCCGCGACGAAGTATATGCCACACTCGCCCCTAGCGATCGTGAGGCGCTGCCAAAAACTGCACAGGATGCCATCTCTGCATCGCGTAACTGGACGCGCATTGTCAACCGGCAGCTCAACGACATCCCGCTATGGGAGTACACGCCTAGCTGCAAGCAGGCAGCCGTCACATCTAAGCTGCTACACGGCGAGCTTCTGTGGCACGAGGGCAAGTACGATAAGGCTCGCCACAAGTTCGAGCTCTCTCTCTCAGCCGCAAACTTGTTTGAGAATCCACAGGGTGCCAGAGATGCACAGGCAGCTCTGGAGCGGCCAGTTCCGGCTACAGCAGATGCAACTAGCAAGACTAGCCAAAAGACAAGCTGAGGCCAAGGATTAGAGCAGCAGCAGTTACATTGGTGGCGGACAGCTGTGTGTGTGTAGATAGATGGGTGGACGAGCATGCTCTGTAGGTCATGCTACACCACATGTGTAGGACTAGGCGCAGTGCAAGAATTAGACATAGTATACAAATTAACGAGGCAACTAGACGAAGAACTGGCCGAGTCGCACCCTCTCCCTTTCTTTCTCTCTCTTGCTACAACAAGGTGTACATATCCAGACATTTCGACCTTCCGCTACACGCTACACGCTACACACTAGCACAGAGTTCTTCTCCAGGACAAGCGATAAGCGATGCCAAATACGGCCAATCAGACGCGGCTGCTAAGCGCAAAGCGAGCCAAAACGGCTGGGTTGCATGGGGCGTCAGAGAGGCCAGCCCAACAGACAGCGAAAACAAGAAACAGAAAGGATGCAAAGACAAAGAAAAGAGCTCGGAGAAACAGGCCAACAAGAGAACGGGGAGCTCAACACCAGCCAACCGTGTAGCCCCCTGTCAGCTCGATCCACCCGCCTCTGGGAACTAATAAAATAGAGTATTTTATTAGAATAAGCTGTTCTCACCGGCTGCGGCTAAGCGCCGAGAAAGGACACTAATGCCAGTGTTCATATTTTTTTGGTTCAAGCCTCGCTGTTGCTTCTGTATCTCTCCATAACGGCCATGCAGTTGAGGCGCACGTCTTGCTTGATGTGCGCAACCCAACCTTTTTTTTCCACTCTCCCTCCAGTCCCGAGGTTTTGGAAACAGGAACAGAGGGAGAAACATGAGCACACATTACGATTCCTTTCCAAGTAAGCAACGGTCAATGTAGCCTCTGAAAGGAAGAAGGGCCGGGAAAAAGAAGGGGAAGACAGTGAAAGAGGTGAAGAAAGTGAAGAAGGAGAGTGGAAAGACGCAGGAAGAAAAGAAGAAAAGAAGCGCCAAAAAAGGGATTCAAATGGATGAAGATGGATAGCAAAAGAAGAAGAAGAAGCAAGGAGAGAAAGGCCACACACTATCACGCACCTCGCAATGCTCAACGTCTCCCCTCCCCTCCCCTCCCCCTTCTTCTTTCCGCTTCTTGTCCTCCTTCATCAAGGAGGCGTCCGGTAGCCCTAAACCACCAGCACGGCACGCCATGCCCATCGGCCAAGACCGCAACGTTCTTCCCTACACAGCCTAAGGGAGCTCAATTTCGAGGTCTGCCTAGGCTGTGTTGGACTGGGTCGTTCAAACCGGCCGCCTCTTGCTGTAGGTGCAGGGTATGAATGAACACAGGGTAAAAATAGTGGGGAAGGTTCTGTCCTGCTCTGCCCTGCCCTGCCCTGCCCTGTTCCCACCTGCCCCTGTCCTTGCCCCCAGACCCTTGTCCCTTGCCCTAGAACCCTAGAACAACAGCCTAGCCATGGCTCTGTGGCTCTACGCTGGAGAACCCTGCCAACGGGCTTCCCACCTGGCCATAGGCCTGCAATATCCCACGATACGGGCAACTAGCAATTTGGTATGTACAGATACGCACACACATGCCATCAGCGCACGCGTAGGCCAGCAAGACGCATCTGCACGCAATGTACAGGTACAAGAATCCGTTTCCATCCCATCCCATCCATGTATGCACAATGTCCGGCTCATGCAGCCAGTCCCAAAGCTGAATGCAACAAAGCAACTGATTCTCAACCAAGCCAACCACACAGCACAAACAGCCGCGCTACGGATCACAAGCCTCTGTCGCTCCTGCGCATCGACTCCACCCGTGACTCGACCTGCGCTCCAGCAGAGCAATCATGTTAGGCCGGGCCTGAATTGTGAGCTTCCTTCTGTCAGCTCCAGCAATTCCGCACCCTTTCTTTTCTCTCTCTCTCTCCTTCTCTCCCCTTCTGCCCTATCTCCTGCTGCCTCTGTCTTGTCCTGCTACACAGCGGCCGTCCTATCGCCGCTTAATCCGCTTAATCCCATCGACCCGCCCAGTAGACAGGTGCATTGTATAGGCTGCGCAAAGTGCCCATCAGCACGCAGCACCCTTCCACCAGTATGTCTAGTAGCCTCTGTTCGCGCTTGACGCGGCCAATATAACACATCGACTATTGACGGCAAGATAAAAGCACACTTCCATCGAGTCTGTGCCCAAGGTGTGGTAAGCGGGCAGGACCAGCAGTGTAAGCTCTGCCTGAGACTCCTTAACGGCTCGCTGCTAGACACTATTTCTTTTTTTATCTCGGTCTACCATCATACTATCTAAAGACATGCACGTGGTCTGTTTGTGTCTTCCCTCCCAGTGCTATTTCCATTTTATTTTCTGTCCGCCTCGGAAATCTTTCCACTCAGCCTAAGCCAGATAGGCGGCGATTATACTGGTGTCTTTTTTCTGTCCCCCCCACCAACACACCCCCACTCCCCAC
>JAXCEX010000396.1:0-10214 GCA_038382965.1 Ceratocystis huliohia
GGATGTCACTTCTGGTGCGTGTCTGAAAACTCTTGACGGCCATGTTGGTTCTGTGTATTCAGTGGTCTTCTCAAATGATAGACAGCGACTGGCATCAGGGTCTTCTGACAAGACAGTCAAGATCTGGGATGCAACTTCTGGTGCGTGTCTGCAGACTCTTGAGGGCCACGGTAATTCTGTGTATTCAGTGGTCTTCTCAAATGATGGACAGCGACTGGCATCAGGGTCTTTAGATAAAACAGTCAAGATCTGGGATGCCACTTCTGATGCGTGTCTGCAAGCTCTTGAGGACCACGGTAATTCTGTGTATTCAGTGGTCTTCTCAAATGATGGACAGCGACTGGCATCAGGGTCTCCTGACAAGACAGTCAAGATCTGGGATACGACTTCTGGTGCGTGTCTGAAAACTCTTGACGGCCATGTTGGTTCTGTGTATTCAGTGGTCTTCTCAAATGATGAACAGCGACTGGCATCAGGGTCTTCTGACAAGACAGTCAAGATCTGGGATACCACTTCTGGTGCGTGTCTGAAAACTCTTGACGGCCATGGTGATTGGGTGAGATCAGTGGTCTTCTCAAATGATGGACAGCGACTGGCATCAAGGTCATATGACCATACAGTCAAGACCTGGGATGTCACTTCTGGTGCTTGTCTGCAAACTTTTGAGGGCAGTGATAGACAAGTGACATCAGCGGCGTTCTTAAATACTGAGAAATCATCTTTAGCATCATTGATTGACGAAGCCTCCCCGCTTCCCTCTGAATCTCACAGGTATAGTATTGACGATAATGATGTCTGGATTGGGGAGAATCAGCAACGGTTGCTTTGGCTGCCACTTTCATATCGTCCTAGGAAATCTGGATTCTCACCTTTCTCATCTACATCTATCAAGGTTTGGCTATGTTCTCACTCTGGCCGCATCACAATCATAGGATTCAAAGAACGGTCACCATGTTACGGGCTGCGCGCCCTGGTCATGTGATGTCTAACCCACTCTGGATTCACGCCCACGCAAGGAACGTTTACTGGTTGACTACACATAGGATGCGTTTTGGTTTTTCTTCTTCCTTTCGACTTTCTTCTTTTGTCTCCTTAGATTAGAGTTAATAAATCGTCTTAAGGTAACTTTCGTGAGTGTTCACCATCGTGCACCGACAACAACTACTGTGTTGCGGTTGGTGTTAGGGCTGCGCCTGGAGATATAGTGAGTCTGAGCCCCACACATGAATTCCATGAAACCCCTCCCAGATCCCAGATCCAGATAGCGTAGCTAGATAGTTTATCCTCATTTTCCCCTCAATGCACACAATCTGACTATCCGAACCTGCTACAATGAACATCTTGTAGTCTAAACTGTGACAGTTGGCAACCGTGGAGAAGGTCGAAAGCCCTTCAGCATAAAAGGAGAACTACGGGTCATTCTCCCATTAACTAGTTTCTTTCTTTCTTCTTCATCTGACAATATAGTTTTCATAACCGGCATAACTTTGTAACATTTGCAAGTCCCGTAACATTGGCTACCAGAGCCTCCCGAGGTGCGCTCGAGTCGGATGAGGCAATGTCATGAGTCTTGGGAATGTACTGGAGAATGCTGTTGTCGCCGATTACTGTTTGCATGGCGGGCAGCGTGACATGCTCATACTAATGCACGAACTTCTCTCGCGGAATGCAGGTCTGGGTGTAAGGGTCAGACAGTCGGTCGCGGAACAAGGCAGGAAAGAAGGCCCAGATGTAGGTATCTGCCAAACCAACAACGTGGCCAAGACAGTAGTTGGGTATGTTGTGAAGAGGCTGGGTTGATACGGCATCACCTTTTCCATCCGGCTGAGGGATGTCCATGCTGAGATGAACATTATCGACCTGGTTGGGAGTGACGTGAGGCTGGGTGTACCACTGCAAACCTCGTCGTGCGACGCCGAGGGATGTGGGAAAGCTACACAGGCTGTCCACGTCATACGAGGACGAGATCGAGTCAGGCTCCGGCCGTGGTGAGCCATGGTGAGTGTGCATACAAAGGTAGGGTGGACTCCGTTCGTTGTCCCCTATGCCTTCCATGGCCAGCTTGCACGAAGCACTGTAGTGGGCCGGATTGGTCGTGGGCTGGCTCTCCCGGGCCATGGGCTGCAGAAGATCGCATGCTGGATCCAAAACCGAGGGCAGACGATGCTCGTTCGCGTCATCGCTAGGCGTGATCCCCTCCAGCCTCCTTGCCACTTCGAGCAGTGAGGAGCATGTCGGGACGGCGCCTCGTTCTGCCTCCGCCTCGTCTACCTGGGCAGAGTGGTCTTCTTCGTGCTGCTGGCGGGTGCAGCCTACCATACCATTCCACTCTTGAAACAAGAGCACTGCAGGGTCGGCTGGTTCTACGACTTTGGGAGGGTTAGCAGTATCGGTTTCGGGCTTTCTAGGCGGCGGTGCCAGATTCGTCTTCGTTTCGTCGGCGGCAGTTACGTCCACACCAAATGACGGCGAGGCCGCACCCAGGTATTGCGAGACAATCTCGATCCAATACGATATCGCACTCACCTCTCGCAGCTCTGGGCTGGGTGGTGGGTATAACATGAATGAATGCCTGCGTAGAGTCCTGCATCACCGTGGCATGTATCTCCCGGAGCGTCGAATGACAGGAATGGTCTGGATGGAGGGAATCGTAAACGAGAAAGCGGGAACTTGACCTCTGGTAGATGGCAAGAGACCAGTGGCCAATTGTGCTGTCACGGCCCGGCTGGAAAACTGGTATGATGATGTTATTGTACTGGCGCATCTCTTCGATCTCGGCTTGGTCAAACTGTATGGCATCAGTTTCGCCCAGCTGGATGGTTCGTACAAGTGTCATGACATCTTCTCGGCCACTCAGCTCGATGGCAAGACGAATGCCGCAAAGAAGGTCCTCAGTCACAAGGTATTCCTGTCGCTCAAGGCGGCGGCGGAGGTTCCATGTGTAAAGCCCATGGTAATTCCACTCAACGCCAAGGTTTCTCGGGAATTGACGAGGACGGGCAGCAAAGGCTGGGTGGTTCTTGATAAAGGTCTCGACACTTGCAGCTGAAGACAAGAGAAATCCGTCAACATCATGGATCTTAGCCCTGTCTGAACTGGGTGAGCCGTTTGACACAGGGGTCGGCGTTCGCAGCCACGAATGTAGGGCTTTTTTGGACGTGGCTATCCGATCGACCGCTTAACCGACTCGCCTTTGACGGTGTTCGTCCCCGCGACGACGATGGGGCACTTGGAGGCCGGCCCAAGGCAATGGTTTGTGGTGAACTGCCACTGCTACATTCGCGTCCCTGGTGGTCGTCGTCTGCTACTGCTATTTGGGCGTCCGGTGTGATGAGCAATTGTTGGACTTTGTCGACCAATTCTTGCAGTTCCTCGTCACGTGTTTCAAGCTGTGATGGGTCTGTTTCGCCCTCGAGAAGCGCCAACTCGGCGGCATCATGCCCTTGTGACAGAATCTGGAACTGAGCACAAGCGTCTTCAAAAAGCAGCGGTTGTTTGGTTGCACTGGTCGCGTTTGCATGGTTGGCCCGTGAGTTCTCATTGGGGTTCCAAACCAGTACTGCTGGCTGGCCCGCTTCGAACCCGCCCAGCCCATCATGGTCTCGGTTATAGGTGGGTTCGGTCCGCAGTGGTGGTTCAGGCTCGGATGGGACTGGTATTTCGAGATGCGGCTCCAAGTGGAGGCCGACGATCTGGTCTGTTGTGGACGGTAAAGCTGGTGGGTGGGGTTGATAATGATGTATCAAGTTTGTCCCTTGTGACTCGGTTGGGGCGCGATTGGGTTTGACGGCTTGCTCGTGCTGTCGTTCGTAGTATCGTTTCGATCGTTCCCGGTGCAGGGTGCGTTCTCGGGCCACCCGCTCCTCATCCGAGGCCACGGGTTTCTTTGGCCGGCCACGTCGTTTCGGAGCCGGCCGAGACGTTGTATTTCTTCAAGATTTGTAAAGATTTGGCCACTAGGCCAGATGAAAGCAAGCCTCCGGGAGATCCCCGGCTGAAGCTCGGATGAACTGATAGAGCGTAGCCCTTATCGGGAAGGCCAGTCAGTATATCAGGTAAAGGGAGCGGGGAAAAGATGCGAGGTTAAGGAAAACTGAATAGAATCACTGGACCTATAATCTCACAAGTTTCTGTAATAAAGACATGATGGCCGTAAACCTAATAATATAAAGCGTTCGACCCGTACCCCGCAGCGGTCATGTAATTACATAATCAACCAGGAATTGCAAATAATACAAAGCTCGATGTTGTTGTGGAGATTCCAGCTCCATTCGGAGTAACGTCGGGTAAATATGTGGCACACGATGTTGTGAAGAGATTTAGAACTTAGTCCTTAATCAACTCGAATAATATAACACATGCTACAACAACCTCTTCCAGCATGCACCTTGCAAACACAACAGAATCTGCCTGGGTTCGGTCTCTCTTGCCTTCTTAGTAGTTTGTCAGTGTTTCTTGTATATATTCCTCAGTTTCATTCTGCCTCAAGCTGAAGCCACCGGATAGCGCTTATATGTACTGCGACGGTATACCTGGGATATTAGCTATTATTGCTCTAATTAGGTACCCACCAAATCACTTCCCTTCATTGTATTACTCACTTACCTTTTACTTGCTTGATCTTGAATATCCATTTGTATAATCCTATTATTAATATGCAGGTTGGCTTTCCTGAATACTCGCTATGGATGATAATGACCTTCTGCACACAATAATCGCGCTTTGATGGAATTGTGCCAGCCTGATCGTTAGGGTTAGACAACCGGAAGCTTTTCTTTGGGCTAATTTATCTCTAGGGCCCATAATTTTGCTTACCTACCAAATTTACGCGCTATACCAATTTGAATTAATCGTCAGTCAAGACCTTCATGTGGAGCCTGACGCTATACCTATTTGAATTAACCATCAGACAACCATCTTAACCTATCTTCTTCCTCTTCTCTTAATTTTGGTATATACTTTGCTATATTTTAAGAAAAAAATGCTCCCGACCTTACGTTTAAACCTAACCCCCAATTTGCTGCCTCTCTAACTAACAAACCTCATGGTGACAAGAGCAGTCATGGAGAACACTGCAAATAAAAAGAGGAAAGCTCATACAGACTATAAGCCCGGGGACTGGGTATGGTGGACACTGAGAAAGGAACGACTCGGTCCAGGGCTGGGAAGAAGTCTTAGGAACAAACACATTCGATGTTCAGCAGTCACACCTACAAGCTCGATGTACCAGGCTGGAATGAACCGACATGGGAACCAGCTGAATACCTTGAAGGAACTATCGCCTTGAATGTGTGGAAGGAGTCGCACCCGACTCAGCCAAGGACAAAAAGGAAGAAGAGGAGAGGCCGATGTTAGGGCTGCGCCTGGAGATATAGTGGTCTGAGCCTCATGTATTGATTCCATAAAACCCTTCCTAGATCCAGACAGTTTAGATAGTTTCTCCTCCTTTGCTCCTCAATGCACGTATTCTGACTATCCGAACCTGCTACAATGAACATCTTGTAGTCTAAACCGTGACAGGAATGTCGTACGATGGAAGACATGAGAATTGCTACCGAAGATTGAGAGCTGAAGACTCTAGGGTACACATGGTTCGTGAGGGAGAAGGATATAAGTACGGCAGAGTTCCTCAGACGATAGCTTTACAACCCAGAATATAAATATAAACACATCTCGTACAGGTTTCTCTTATTTTGCAATATTTGCTTCATTTTAACCTTGTCACAGAGACCAAGGTAGGTTGAGACTTTGGTACTAACTAGTTGCTACCCGTAGGCTCACTTACTTAAACTCCTCTTCATACCAGGGGGCTTCAACGCTACGATAGGCAGGATCCCATGAGCCGGCTTAATGAAGCGGGCATTAGGGGTGCACGTCATTCTTATTTTAGAGCTACGACGTATAAACAAGTGAACGTCCCTCTCCTCGAAAAACGCTTACTCCGTGAATGTATGGTAAGAGAAAGAAGCCGGCTAATGAATAGCAGTACATACAAGCTGCTCATTAAGCCCATCCATCATAGCTTTTCACCTTTTTTCTATTCTGGAGAGAAAGGAACAAAAAAAGGGGGTGGATGTTACATAATTTAGTAAATATTAAAGTCCAAGGAAAGCCTCGGCGTGCCAAGGGCGTAAGCGGGAACGGGAACGGCAATAGAAGCGGAATCGGAAACGGGATTGATTATACGGGTAGAACCCGCTATAGAAGCGGAATCGGAAACGGGATTGATTATACGGGTAGAACCCGCTATAGAAGCGGAATCGGAAACGGGATTGATTATACGGGTAGAACCCGCTATATGGGCCACACTGAGCCCTTGCCACTTGTTAGAACAGGGGTTTTCAAGGAAAAGTCCGTGTCCTAGCTCATATATTAACTATAACAACATATACTGGTAACTTGAACTAACAGTAAATCCCTTGGCAGTATCATTAGGTTCCTAGTCATCACGATGGTAGTGTGTTACGGGCTGTGCGCCCACATTACACGATGCACACTCCACTATAGATTCAACTCACACATTTGAGATGTTCATATTCCATTAGCAGAAAGTTCTTCTGCTCTTCTTTTACTTTGGCGTTAGTTTTATTTCCTTTCCTCTCCAAATCTAAACTAACAAAACACTCTAAGGTAACTTTCGTGAGTCTTCACCATCGTGCATCGGCAACACGTAGTGGCCAAACCATCGAGAAGTGGTAGTCGGGAAAGGCCGCTTAGACCAGAGATTCAGCATTGTGGTGTCTGTGGCAAGCCTGGTCATAATGAAAGAGCATGTCAGGCAGTAATTCAGACATCTGGTGATGAGTATAGCGAATAATTTAGGTTGATTTAATAATTTGTCGTGTTTTTATTGCGATCTCTATCTTAGAGGTATTAAAGAAGTACGACGCATGTTCATGATGCACGTTATCTGTTATCAACTATGTTAATATCGTTCCCCTGATTGAGACCATGCACTATTCTTGGTAATCACCAGCTTGATCGGGCTAACAAGTTTATTAGGCTCCGTGTCCGTTGTGTCCGTGTGGATCATCGATCACCTGCAGGAGTCAAAGCCCCTCTCTCTACCCCATTGCTTACATTCTCAAATCTTTCCTTGTTTCCATACGAGTTAGTTCATGAAAGCATATGCTACTTATAGAGCCAGTGGCATATATATTCAGAATATCGATAGGTGACGCTCTCCTCTACCATGATGTTTCGAAACCTGATAAAACCACTACGTATTCTAATTCTCTCTTCTTGGGCTTTTCTGTTCGGTGACTCGGGCTATCTTACGGCGTAGGCGCCACTTCCAAGAGCCGATTAGCAAGACTTCGCTATGGAGCACCCTAGTTTCCCAAGAGCCTTTTCCAGGGAGCGGCCAATGTTCGTCTTAAATAAGACCATCTATTGACACTAAATAATGCCTTTCTGAAGCCTAAGAGATATGACCTAAACGTCCTTGTACCAAGTAGCAAGCACAATGTACTGGCTTCGTGCATCCAAGTGTAAGAAATTTCTTCAAGATTGGAACACCTTGACCCGGGAGACTGGGCATACTAAGGAACCATATCGGCTGAAAGTTCCATCCTAAGAATTTAACTGTGGGAGCTCGTCGGTAACTAATCCAGGATTCCTAGGATAGCTGACCCTGATCCAGTTCGCCTCAACATTAGGGCTAGCATCAGACATGAAGGGCCTTCTTCTAAGGCTCATGTGTTTAGTCTAGACATGGTAGTGATGGATGGTATTAATCGGTTGAGATCCGCCCTTCAAACAAGAATCAGATAGACAACAATCAACATAAACAATCACTCATTCCTTTTTCTCTTTATTCCGGAACATTCGGTACGTTCTCTCAATATTTATTGTCAAAGTTGAGCGCAGGACACATGATAGATATACAAATTAGTACGTAATCCATTACTTCTACAGGTACTAAATTATGTATTATAGCTAGCAGTTAAAAACAGGCAAGTTTTTGGAAACTTATACACAGGCCTCTATGTGCTCTGCGGTCCATTGCCCGGGTGAGTTTTTGTGATGTAGAAGTATTAATGGCTTTACATGCTCGACCAAATGTTGCTCAAGAATCTATTGAGGCATGTATAAAAGACCTGTTCTCCCTACATGATAGTCTGTCTTTTCACTACTTCTTTACATCTACAACAGTTCTCTAACTCTACCACACACTTACCTTTACCTACCGTTCTTTGAAACTTCGTTTCTACTTTACACTTCTTTCCGATCTTCTCGTCTTACAAGTCTAGACTTCATTTCTACCAATCACCAAGCCAATAAAATGCAATCCTGGACTGTTACTTTCCTCCTCGCTCTTGCTGGCACTGCTATTGCAATGCCTGCTGTTGAGCCTGCTGTTGGTGTAGCCGATACCCATGGTAGCATTGCTGCCAGAGGCTATACGGACTGTTGCCGTTGGTACAAAGCCTGCTATTGTGTAGACGATTTTGATGGGACTCGACGTGCTGTGGATTCGAAGCAGTGCAAGAAGGCATCCACCTGTGACCCGTCGACATTGCCCTCGCAATACAGAGGATCTTCGTCTTAGCCATGAGGCACACTTCTCTGATTACATCATTTGTGTTGCCCTACACATGCACACTGATTTTCTAGTGTTCGAAATGCTTAAAACAGGCTCTGCATTATGCTTTCTAGGTTCGCAGTTTCTCTTCATTTTTACCATTTTGATTTAATAAACTGTATTTGACCATAACTGGGATTCTCTCGTACTTAGTCAAACCCATCATACCAAGTGCTTCAATCGTTAAATCTTTGCAATAGGTATCCAATTTAGCAATATCACTGCATCAAAGGACATGTTGTGTAACTTGTCCAACTTTCTCTTTAGTTTTGTTTTAGTCCCAGCTTCAGTAGTAAAATAATAAGATCAGGATTCTCTTCAAGCAAATCCGTTTAGTCTAGCCACACTATTCTTCGTAATCATCTTAGTGGTTGCTTGACAAGCTCTGGTATCTTGAATGGTCTCACTGCATATTTTGCAATGCCTTTCTTTTTCGTCATGTTGGTCATTCAGTTGTGTCAAGCTTCCCAGACTATCACTCGTTTACAATCTAACTACCAACTTTAAATAACGTAATTTACCAGCTAGCGGAACACTTCCTGTTGAGAAAACTTCCACGAGTGTCCCGGAGAAACAGATAAGACGGAGTTCTTATCTGAAGAAAAAAGGGGCCGAGTATATATGGAAATAGGAGTAAACTAACAGCAAATATTAGGAGGGCGTAGTGAATGTCCTAGATGTCACGGGTTAGTCTACAGATGTTTCGTATAGGCAGATTCGGAGATGGTCAAATATTACGCATTGTAGAGGAAAGGAAAGGAAAACTAATCTAAACTAGCTGGTGAGGGGAAGAAGGTTCTTGTAGTCCCATTCCATAGGGCGGGTCCATTGAAGTAGAGCTGGCCTCCATCCTTCTCTAGGCGCAGCCCTTACAATTGGAACTGGCAAGTGCTGATGTGCTAAAGGTTTAGATGATAGTATTAATCAGTTGAACCTATAAACTTGGCGAGAAGATATGAAGATATGTTGGTGTGAATACGCTACGACTTGGCTAGGTTAGTGGACCTGCCAGCGGTGGTTTGTCAGCATTAGGGTGGCTAGTCAGCTTCGAGGCTGACTAACCAAGGCCTACTAAAGCAAATTACTCTCGGCAGGAAACGTAGAAAGCTTAGAGACGAACAAGAACGCCTTTTTACCAGACAGATCACAGTATTGCTTCCTCATAGCCGGGCAGAGGTACAGGATCTGGGTAGGGCTAAGAATTACTATAAGTTTCCTACACGACTGAACATTGTGATCTATCCGATACGTCCCCAGATGTGCGAGGCGTCCCGACAAGATATATATATATATAAATAGTCATGTGCAGTCTAATATGCTTCATTTAACGTATATGATAAGCGAGTGGCCCAAAAATCTCAACTTTTGAGATAAGAATCGCCATAAAAACATAACCAATTATCTAATCAATTAAATCTAATCGCTACACTCTTCTTCAGATATCATAACAACTATCTGACATGTCCTTGCATTATGTCCGGGCTTACTGCAAACACCACACCGCTGAACCCCCGGTCGCGCCGACCTTCCTTGACCACCACTTTTCGACGATTCCCCTTCTACCTGCCCATCCACATTCATCTGGCCAATTGCTTCCCTTGCTTCCCCTACTCTCATCACTCCTCCTTTC
>JAXCEX010000397.1:0-10105 GCA_038382965.1 Ceratocystis huliohia
GGAGTAGGATGAGAGGGAGTATGATGAGAGAGCGAAGTCAGGAAGACGGGTACCCGCTGACTTGACCATTTAAGCAGCTATCCGTGAGTAAATCGTGAGGGGTCATGAGCTGCAAGCATATATGCATATGTATATTGCTATGTATGCGTTTTTGTGAGTAGTTCCCCTATGACTAAGTACCAGTTTCCATGCTCGGGAGTATGCACTACGGAAAAGAGAGGTTAAGGTTATAGACATCCGCTGCTAAGAGACTCTAACACAGGGCGGAAGTGCTCGCAGTATCTGAAGAAAGACTGAATAGACATTCCTTTTCCAGTGGGATTTTAGACTGTGGTACTGCCTATTTTTGCCGTTGTGTTCATGCCCTTGTGCTTATGAGGGTATTTGTTGTGTGTACATCGTCGATACACTGATACATGTGCTTATACGCTTATATGCTGGTTTGTTGGAATGTATGTACTTGTAGTAGCAGCGAAGCATGAAACTTTGACGGCAGCCGTCCTTCCTGTAAGCCCGTTTTGTCTTGTATCAGCTTGCCTTTTTTCGTTTCCTTTTATATTTTATTCATCTCAAAAGCGAGCTGGCATACTCACATCTGAATGAGAAGAAACAAAAAGAAAACAGCAACAAGCACATAAATTCCAGGGAGTTGGAATGGAAACACTAAAGTTATGACATGTCCCTGCTGTGAGACATAATGGGGCAAAAACAAAGCAAGTAGAGGGATAGAGAACAATGAAGCAGGCGTTGAGAAGGAGAAGGGGGATACTGAAAGCCAGATGGGTAGAAACGAGAATCGGGGCAGGGCTGAGAGGCGATGCATGCGCCTAGACTATACATCTCGTAGCAATTCTCTAGAAAGCAAAGCAACGTCTGCCTAGTTTAGTCTAGCAGCTGTGTATAGTTGTACTCAAACAAACCCACCACTAGCAAATCCGTGTTTGTGCGTGGTGTGCTTGGCATGCCAAGGGAGACCCAACTCTTACACCTACACGAGAACGAACGGCAGCAGACGACGAGACAGACGGGCTAATGAAGGGAAAAGTGAGAGATAAAAAAAAGCAATAGGAAATGGAAATAGGGACGGACATACTGCGTACTCATACTCCGTGGATAAAGATAAAATCAAGATTGCATTAAATGAAGCGAGACCGGCTGCCTGCAAAGTTATTGTAGAAGAGGGGAAATGGGGTGATGTGATGAGGGCTGGCAGCTTTTCTTTTTCTATGCATGCACGATTCTGTAATAAGTTGAATGTGGCTTGAGACATGGCGCTGCTATCTAGCTCTGTCCCGCAAGGCATTGTGCTATAACGGGACAAAGAAAGTGGGTGCGTTTGGTGCTTGAGACTTGTAGCGTGTACAGTGATGGAGCTGGTGGTGAGCCCATAGAGAAGGGTGTATGAAGGGAGAGAAAAGAGCGATCACGTACGGGGAGACGGGACAGGTGAAAGGTAGGCATGGTCATCAAGTGAGATATAGTGATGCGACACTATTGGTATAGCCTGGATAGCATCGTGTAGATTGCAACTATGCCTATCAGCGTGTGCATATATATTCTACAGTCCCTACAGCCCCTACAACTGTAGTAACCTTACACTTGACAATTTCCACACAAAAAAGTCCTCTCACTGGACAGCCGACTTGTCTGTAGAAACACCGTGCTGCCACTATCCGTATCTGCGTAGCTTTGTTCGAGCCTTATGCAATGTTGCAGCTCAAAGCGCCCTCACTTTTTGGCATATGTAGGTAGCCAGACAGGTGACAGTAGTAAGTGACAAGTGATACACCCACCCTTAGCTGCGGTGGATAGTAGAGTGGGAGTACCTGAGAGCAGCGAAAACAGAGAGGGGGGCAAAGGCATTGAGGCAAGCCCGGGCGGTTATCTGCGTTATAGTCACCTGTCAAGAGCTTGGATCACACCGCCTAGGGCCGCTTACGGAAAGACCCTGTAGATGAGCAGGATAGCTACATGAGCTGGATGTAGACGGGCGTGCTTGCGTGTGCATTTGTGCACATACATGTGGATGATCAAGAGAGGAGAAAATAAAGAGAAAATATATATATAAAGAGCATAATTGCACTATCGTACATTTACGGGGATATGGGGGCGTAGGTTATGAGACAACAGAGACGGGACGCTTATTGAGACTAGCAGGGAGGGCGGCAGGACAAAATCAAAAGTAAGGGCCAGAGCGACGCTAGACAAGAAGATATGTTTATTATACCTTGCTAGTTACATGTCTGTTTTCTTTCCGTCTTGCCCTGCCATTTACCCTCCACTAATCCCTAAGCTTGGCGGCAAGAAAACGGAACCCGCTCTAATCACATATCTGTTTGCTTGATATACGCACGTGTGGATGTGAGTAATATCTGCATGGCGGTAGCTTGCTGCAGGCTTTGAGTGCGAGAACTGAGAGTAGAGGAGGAAAAGAGAGGAGGGAGGTTGGAACAAGGGTCTTTCTGCTTGTGCCATGTCTATGTCCTTGGCCATGTCCATGTCCATGTCCATGTCCATGTCCATATGTACACATACACATTTCCGACACATACAGCGTAGCTTGGAGCTAGCACATGGAAACAAGGAAGGCTCTTATTGAAACGATGGCCGAGGGAGAACATAGGATAACACGGAACGAGGGGAGGGAAGGGGAGGGGAGGGAAAACACCTTGGTTTGCTGGGCTATAAGGACACATGCATTTCACTGCAGCTTAAATGAATGGGGATAGAGAGAGACAAGGTACTGTTTCTCGTTTCTGCTTGTTGGCTTTAATCCGAGGCCGAGTCAGCTAAAAGTAGGGCAGGGTGGGTTATTGACCAAGTTATTTTACTGTTTATAATTGATTTGGCGGTGGTAGTGGTGGCGCCGTTGTTATTAGTGCGCCTATGGAGGGCTGTCCTACGTGAAGTCGTTCGCTCAGGCAGTATTGCTTCTGTTGCTATTGATACTAGACGCATTGGGGCACCTCTTTTTTCATTTTGCGGCAGCTAATATAAAATAGCAAACGTAGGATATCAACACTCAAGCAGGAGAGGTCAGCCTAGAGAAAAATCAGCGCCAATAACTCGGCAATGCAGAGTTTTCTGGTTCCCCTTTACCCATGTCCCCTGCCTCTTCTTTACTTGTCTTGGCTCACCTCTGAGGTGTTATCTGAAAGCATTAACCTCCGGGGCATTAGAAGCAACTAGAAGAAATGGCCTCGTTTAGTCTCGTCTCGCATCGCTAGCTAGAAACAGAAACAGGGTACTGGAGCTTGGAAAATAGAGGGCAGAATGGAGCGACGGATGGTAGCCCGAATAGGACTTGTATTGTACATACTATACATAAGTAGGACGGGACGGCGGACAGGCCCCTTTCGAGATGGCTAGATACTTATGGTGGCAAGGAACAAACACTGGAAGCGAATAACACGGGCGGGTGTTGACGATATTCGACAGCATTCCTAGTGCACTAGGGGTGCAGAGAATAAGGGTTAGGTGTGCATAAGTAGAAAATCGTCTTATGTCTTGTACCTTGTACCTTGTACCCTCTATGTCTCTTCCCCCGAGTTCATCTGATCCTCCATTTCATCCTCTCTATGATGACAACCAACCGTAGTACAAGGTTAATGCTCGCTCAACCTCAACCTCAGTATTCGCTGTAGGGCAGTCATGTGCGCAAAATCTAAACCAACTATGGCAGACCACTGGGCAAGCAAGTTGGGTACCGCTACTTGATGGGCTGGGCTGATGCTGGGCTAGGATGATCTACAATAGCGAACCATGTACCAAAGATTTAAGGTAGCCTTAGTCTTCCCACCCGTTATTCATTGTCTGTGCTGGGCGGTCATCAGCTATAGGCCCCAGAAAAGTACAGCATAGCCTAGCCTGTATTGTATAGAGGTAACAAAGCACAGCATAGCGGAGAGCACAGATTGTACCGAACTATAAGTGCCAGGCTACACCAGATTATGGCGCCAGCCTTGATCCTGTTCCATCCATTCCCGAGCTGTAAAAGTAGTATAAGTGGAAGTGGTGCGCAAGAGAAAATATTACCAGTTATCTTGACCCAAGCGCTGAAGCCTTGATCCTGGCTCGGCCTAGTCGTAGCAACTAGACTGAACACGCTTGAGCCTGGGCTAGCTATTAAAGCTTTGGCTGCCGCTGTGTTCTGGATTGCTGCGTATAGGTACATAGTACATGATGGGGTACTAAACAGGGAGAAAAAAGAAGATGGCTGGCTGAGGGTTAGCTGTTGCATTGAATGGAAACGTAGGAGAGCACAAGAAGGTTGAATAAAAGCTTGAGTGCGTATTTATTTTATCTTTTTTTTTTTTATTTTAGCTCCTATTAAAAGTACATGTTACATGTTGGGAGGATGTACTGAATGCCCTAGAATGAAGAGAAGAAGGCCCTTTATGTCTGTTGCTAACCCTAACGTTTAGGCAACCCGGATCAGGGCCAGCAATCCTGGTAATTCTGGCTGAGATTACTGACACCTATGGATCCTAAGTTTTCTTGTTTTGCTTCTTTTATTTTATTTTATTCTATTTTCAATTCAAACAATGATAACA
Organism: Ceratocystis huliohia; assembly: GCA_038382965.1. Taxonomy (NCBI): domain Eukaryota; kingdom Fungi; phylum Ascomycota; class Sordariomycetes; order Microascales; family Ceratocystidaceae; genus Ceratocystis; species Ceratocystis huliohia. The sequence continues at coordinate 4,554 of JAXCEX010000397.1, forward strand.
AGGAGGGAATATGATTATTTATTGCTTTTATGTTTGGGGTTTTTTTTTAAATAATTTTTTTTCGCTCCTTTGTTGGTTCGCCATTGTCTCTAATGGTGCATCATCCGCCCTGGCCACTATAAGACCAACTATCATAACTATAGCAAGTATAGCTACAGCGCTACAAAGCACTAGCACGTGGACTTCCTCCATCCAAGGGCGAACTTGCACAAGCGCAAGACAACAAACAACAGGGCCATCAAAGAGACCAGAACAGAGCTAACTGATATCTAATGCTAATGCTATGGCTGGTATTCTTTTCGTTATTCACCTGCTTTCTGCTTTCTGCTTTCTGCTTTCTGCTCTCTGCTCTCTTGGAGACTGGAGCAAGCAGGAGACCAGCTTGGTCTTGCTTTGCGCTGGATTAGCTAGATTTGTCTAACCACCTGCTGCTCTGCTCTCCTCTGCCGCTCGTACTTGTTTGTCTTCTCCCTCTTCCCTCCCTCTCTCTTTTCTGCTCCCTCTTTCAATAACCAGACCGGTGTAGCTCCTAAGTCCACACCATTGCACCAATCGACCCACATCAGGGAGTGCCCATATCAACACCAAAAATGCCTGTCCTCACTGCCATTGCCACCCTATACATGCAACTTACGTGCATATTTTCTGACTGTCTTGAAATAAATCGGATCTAGAGCAAAGCCAAACTAGGTTTCATTGTTTATTGACGGCTAACAATAAGCAAAAGCTGGCCGGGCAGGATGGGAGCGTGGACATTGCTCGGATTGGCCTGACATGGCCTGGCCTGGCACCTCAGGCTATGTATGTACGTACGGGTGTATGCTACTGAGCTGCATATATGTGCACTAGGTCACTCACTCAGACATGCTAACCCTGTGCTAAAAGGCCTGCACTTGCATGTAGTAATATGTAGTAATATGTTGGATTTTTCTTTTTATTTTTCTTGCCGCTCGCTCTGCTCCTCATCGCCCTCGACACGGCCGGAGAAAGAGCTGGAACAGCAAGCGAGAAGAAAGGAGAATGGCAGGAAGAGAGAGCGAGGGGAAAGGAGGGAGAGAGAGGTAGCGAGAGAGGGCGGACGGAGACGGGAGGAGCAGAGATACAGGAGTTCAGAGAAGCATGCCTATTCGAACAAGAAACTTTGGATGGCTTTTCCTTTGAAGACAAGAATCTACACCCTAAGCTAGCGCATAAACAAGCACAAATCCCTGTGTCCGTTGTACTGGCATCACCTACGTGCACTAAGCCATAGCGATACATGTGCTTTCTGGAGCCGCGAAGCTAAATACTGCAGCTTCTCTTAAGCCTCATAGCCTCCAAAAAACCAGGACCCCTTCCCACTCTGCAGGCCGGCCCAGATTGGCTGCTCCATAACTACATAAACTCCGTTTCCTCTGGCTAACCCATGTACACGCCGCCGTTTTCAGGCATTGCTTCTGGCCCTAGTCCGGAACACCCTCCTGCATTGCCTATCTTCCTGCACTAACTCCACGTCAAACAAGAACGGCCTTGGAAGCGAACAATCCCAATACGATACGCAGCTAGAAATTAGCTTACCGTCAAGAGGGGTGCGGCCAGCAGTGTATAGGCCCCACAGCAATCCATACTTCTCGATACCTTGTCGACGTGCAAACATGTACTTACAGAGTATACATGCAATGTACATATGCTCATACACATGGCTGCATTACATACACATTCTACCGGACATGCAAGTATGCCAGTAAGGAGATACTCCCAAAAGCGGTGCATTAGTTTGAAAAAGTAATTATCGACCAGGCACAGAGGTAGGCATGAACGGAGAAGGGGAGCATGCATATGAAAAGTAGAGAAAGGAGAGGGAGACAGACTGTTTGTGTTGGACAGGAGAGAAAGTGAGAGAAGAGGAGACAAGGAAGAAAACGAAAAACAAAGGCCTTGAGATAACCGGCCAAGGCCAAGCCGACGAGCGGGACGTAGAGGCAGACTACGAAAGCGTCGAGGATCTGCTTGGCTGTGTTTCCCTCTGTCTACCCCAAGAGCGAACGGGTATATTAAGTCTGGCGTCTGCGCTATTCATCGCCAGTCTGTTCTCTTCTTCTCTTCAGACTCACCCCTCTCCTTCCTCTTGTGTCTTCCCTTTTGCTTCGCCTTCTGTTCTTGCAGTTTCCTTCATATCACCCACCTGCCTTCCTCTTATAATTGCTCGACCCTAAGTTGCATAGCAAAGCTTGCATCTTTGTCTGTCTGCATATAGTGCCGCTGTTTCCTCGCTGGGATATTGCTGCTTTTGAGCTTCTGCCCGATTTTTCACTGTTCTAGTCTTTCTCTGTATCTATCGTCTCTCTCTCTTGTCTTGTTGGAGGCACTTTCCCGTTTTGCTCCTTCTACATCTTGTTGATTTCCCCCCATTTGTTCATCTGGTCTTTCCAATTCGGTCGCTCTTTGTCTATTGACGTTGGGGACCTAGGCTCGAACAGATACTCTATCTAGTCCACCTTTTCTGCCTTACTGATTTTCCTCCTCTTCTTTCTCTTCTTTCTCTCCATCTTTCTTTCTTTCTGTCTGCTATCCGTGCTTCTCCGGATCCTCGCCCTCTTTTCCTCTCCTCGCCCCGTCATTTGCTCACTTAACTCCTCCTAGTCAATTTCTTAACTTTTCTTTGCATCCCCATCCCTCAATCTTCATACCGACGGTCACTTGTATCTATCCATCATCTGGAACAGGTTTCGGCTTCGTGCAATCAGGTGGGACTTTACATTCGCTTCCTCTACACCCTCTTTACCCCATGCTTCTGCCTATGCGTCTGCTGCAGGCTTCTTTCTTTGGACTGGACCTTTTGTCACTGCTTCCCGCAATCTCTCTGGGCGTTGGGTCCGGCCATAGTACTCCTCTTATTCATAATCTTATGCATACACTTTAGTGCGTTCCATCTTTTGATCATTTACTAATCACTTTGTGCTACCACCCTAGATACCGTCACCTTTCTTCTCTCAAGAGGCGGAGTTCCTATAACCAGCCCCTCACTTCCTCATCTCTTACCAAACTTGGCATCGTTCAACGGGAACCTGCCTGAAAAAAAGAGAAAGCGGTGAACGGAAAGATACGCTCAAGCTCAAGAGCCCATCATCTGTTTCCGGTGCTAGCATTCAGCAATACCAAAAGTTACACGCCTGGCTCTACAGGAAACCCATATAGTCTCGTTTTATCATTTGCCCGAGTCTCGGTTCTGTTTTCTTTAAAACTACAAAGGCCCAGTACCTCCTTTCGCCAACATGGTTTTTGAGTCGTGCCAAATCTCCCCTTCTGCTAGCACCCCTACTCTACAGGCTATTGCAACCAGACGGGCCCGCAAAGCTGCTATTCGCAACACAGGCGACTATAAAGCCGGAGCAAAGCCCTCAATTTCTAGCCTTATACTCCGCTCCCAGTCTATTGATAAGGATTGCGGAAAGCACTCTCCTGCAGGCTCTGGGACCGAAACTCAGACGTCTAGCAGCTTTCCCCGAAAAATGGAAAAAAACTGGGACTCCTACGCTGGGAGCTGCGATCTTGAGATGGAGGTATGTAGTCCAGCTTGCAATTCCTTTGTCCCATATATTTCGACATCTGCAATCGCGATATGACTATTTGAAATGTCGTAGTGTTTGCTTCCCTGCTGTTTGCTAGAAGTACCAACCAGCATTCGTTTCTATCTAATCGCCATTTGTTGCTAACCGGCATTTGTCAATGTAGGACAACTCGTCAGACGTCTTCATTAAGAAGGAGGGCGTGTACTTGACGGACTCTGGTCCTCTTACCCCACACGCTATGGATCACTGCGATACTCTTGATATCAAGCCGGCCGTGTTAAGTATTGGCTTCAACTCCGATCTTCACGACGATATGATGTGGCATCAGAGGAGCGGAGCTGGGGTAAGCCTAAACGCGGATGTCAAGTCTCATTTGATCAAGGGAGAAACAAACTGCCAAATTGGGCTTTTTGATCGGAACAGCGGCTCTCAGCTCGAGTTAGGCACTGCTAGTAATACGCCTACACTTTATTCTCAGAGCAGTACTGACCCAGACACCCCTTACACTATTGTCGACAGCCCTTGCTCGTCTTTTGATAGCAATATGGGAGGTTTCGCCGGTCAAGACATGACCTTCCCCCAATCATTAGAAATTGGCTACAACTCTATGCAAGACACTTCTATGTTGTCTGCATTCTCCAGAAACGCCCACCAAAGTGACCGAGGCCCTACAATCTCTCCCAACCGTATGCGCATCACTCCTGTTTCTTCCCCGCCCGTGCCGGCACCCTCAACTTCTTCTTCCTGCTCCTTTTCCTACCTGCTGAATGAGCAGACCCCCGACATTATCACTGAGCAAGCCGGTCAATACCCCGTCCAAGACCAAAACTCTTACTCTCAAGCGGCGTCTCATCACGATACTTACGATCCCAGCATGCTAGAGGGCAATGCTACTTCGGCTGTATCCATGCCGTATGGTCGGAAGAGCCTACCCGAATTAGCACCCAAGGTTGCTCCTACACAGCCTTCTCAACCTATGGAATCCATAGTCAGCCCTTTTCCAGCCCCTGAAGGAAGTAGCTACCTGCAATTCCCAAGCCTCGAAAATATCTCACCTACATGGAGCCCTGCCGTTCGTGAGGGCCGGGCCTATAAAGTCAGCCGAGCCCAGCGACGTCTGCAGGATGCTTATTTGGTGCAAGCAAAGCTAAGCGGCATGACGTACCGTGAAATTCGGCTTTACGGTAACTTTAGTGAAGCCGAATCGACTCTTCGCGGCCGCTTTAGAACGCTTACCAAGAACAAGGAGTGGCGTGTTCGTAAGCCACACTGGTTCCCCCGCGATGTAAGTTCTACGATCGTACCTAAGTTTGCGCGCTACATACTTCCTCTGAACCAGCACTAATCGGCTTCTTTTCGAATAGATTGACCTGCTCCGAGAAGGCGTCGAGTACTTCTGCGACCAGAGATCAATAGATCAAGGCAAGATTCCCTGGAAAAGGGTAGCCGAATATATTCTGCAGAATGGTGGCTCGTACCTTTTTGGTAATGCTACTTGCCGCAAGAAGTGGGATGAGATGATGTACTATGGCATGTTCTAGAGCAGACATATGTGTCTCCTTTTTTCATGCAGCTAGGCTTCCATCTTCATTTCCATCTTTATCTTTCGAATTTATCCTTTCTAAAGCATTCCTTGCAAGTATTTATTTTTTCTTGTGCATCCACTTGGCACCATCAAGTATCCTTATCAGGACCACTGCATGAAGATTGCCGAGACCCAGATTTAAGCATCTCACTTCCCCCACGCGATCTCTTCTATTCTAGGCCTTATGCCTGCACCCGAAAACCTCATTTCTCCCAGAAAAAAGCAGGGAGAAAAAAAGAGAGCTATTGCTGGCCGATGTGTTACACATTAACCCTGGAAATTTAGTCTATGTCGGAACAGCACCTTCCAGTTGCCGCTTGGCACGTGACTGTGTAAGTCACGTGCGCTTTGGGACCCTACATCCCACGATGTTAGGCCCCTCCCCTCCTTTTCCCTTTAGAAGATAGAAAGAGATA